>CAUYON010089104.1:0-19399 GCA_963573935.1 Arctocebus calabarensis
AGAAGGGGGCAGTTAGGGTTTCTCCGGAGGGAGAGTGATACAGGAGTTCATGGACTGGAACCATCTTTATTGTGTGTGGCTTGATGACATTTCTGAAAATATAATCAGTAACAGGCAAAGGTAGAACAGCTTCAGGTCAGAAGCACTTATTCCGTGATGCTGAAAGAAAACCATATTAGGCTTCTTCTTGCTGTTTCCTAAATGATAACTTCAAACTTTCTTTTAGCTCACAAGTGTAGGTGGTCTGTGGTTGGCTGTCTTCATTGTCTGCCTCTGTTGAAGATGGAGGGTTCCAGGATTTTACTTGTGAATGATGTATGCAGGAATCGACTCCTATAACTATAACAGCTATAGAAGAAGACAAGATAATAGGAAAGGGGACTTCCCAAGTTGGGGTTAGGGAAGATGAATTAGAGGGAAGAGTTTTGATCATGACTAGATCTCCAGCAGGGAAAAGTTCCTGTTTTAGTTAGTATGTCCCTCCCCAAAAGGGGAGCAGCACTTTCAGGCATGATTAGGGAGGCATGAGAGAACAGCAAGTCATTCCAATTGCAGCTTAAAGGGTGGGAGAAAAATTTAGTAACCGGATTTCCAGACACCCTCTTTACAGTTATGGATTTGGGAGATAAAAGACCAGGGCTAGAGAGAAGTGCAGAAAAGGTTGCTCCAGTGTCCAAAAGAAATTTTATTTCCTGGCGCTCCACTGTAAGGCAAACCTGGGGCTCTTGAGGGGTGATGACACAAGCTGGAGCCATGAGAATTTGCCCCAGGCACCCTCAGTCCAGTTTGGGCTCCAATGGGGTCACTGTCCCAGGAGGCCTTCGCCTCTGGGGACAAGCCACTCTTTTTCTGAAAATTGATGAAAGCTTACCTATGAACAGACATTAATTAATCGTGATGTTAAGAAAGCAAAATCATTTCCTGAGTGCCTCCTATGTGATATGTGTTTGCTGATGTAAGCTCTGTAATTTTTTCACATCTTCCCAAAGTGGGTTTAATGAGAACCATTTTCGCAGATGATAAAACTGAGGCCTGGGAAAGTGAAATACACTTTCCAAAATCACACAACAAATCAGTGTTAGAAATGGAGTTCAAAAGTCTGAAAGACACAATCTGGAAAGTTACCATTCACTATAGAATTCTCGCACTACCTCGCATCCATGTTGGGAAGAATTTTACACAGGATGAATGACTCACCCTAATAAACTTCCGAACAGTTTACAGCCTCCTCACTAAGGGGCTGTCCCTACCCGCATCGCGGCTCCCAAGCACACCCTCCTGGGGCCAGGTCGGAGCGCAGCCCACATCTTCCCTCAGTTGTCGAAGGCAACTTTCAGAGCCTCGATAAACTTCCTAACTGAGGATTGATTCTGTGCCAACAGTTCTACTCGCGCTGTCTGAGAGTCATTAAACCCTGATTGCACGATCCGCCTCACAGTCTGAACTCCATATGTACTGTTCTTGTTACCACTGCGTGCCTTTTCTGACACCTATACAGTTTCTTTCTGCTCCTCGAGGTAAAAGAGCTCAGAAGATGTAACTTACCCAGGATCTTACACAGCAGGAAGTGATAGAGCCAGGAGGGACATCCAAAATTCTCTCAAATTCTAGAGCCCACATATCCCTTCCACTGCCTCCCACAGATTCCATCCATCCGTTGAGCCTTGACTGCACCTGTGAATAGTCACTGTACTCCATTCCAGCCTGGGCAACATAGGGAGACTCTTCCTTCCTTCCTTCCTTCCTTCCTTCCTTCCTTCCTTCCTTCCTTCCTTCCTTCCTTCCTTCCTTCCTCTTTGTTTATTGGAGGCAGAGTCTCACTTTGCCACCCTTGGTAGAGTGTTGTAGCATAATACCTTTCTTTCTTTCTTTCTTTCTTTCTTTCTTTCTTTCTTTCTTTCTTTCTTTCCTTCCTTCCTTCCTTCCTTCCTTCCTTTCTCTCTTTCTTTCTTTATTGGAGACAGAGTCTCACTTTGTCACCCCTGGTAGAGTGCTATGGCATCATAGCTCACAGCAACCTCAATCTCCTGGACTCAAGCCCTTCTCTTGCCTCAGTCTCCTGAGTAGCTAGGACTGCAAGTGTTCACAACAATGCCCAGCTATTTTTATTATTATTTTTTCTTTTTTTAGAGATGGAGTTCTTGCTCTTGCTCAGGCTGGTCTTGAACTCATGAGCTCCAGCAATTCACTGGCCTTAGCCTCCCAAAGTGCAGGGATTACAGTCGTGAGCCACCAAGTCTGGCTTAAGATCTTGTCTTTAAAAAAAAAATAAAAATGACATTACTAACGTTGACCAAGGTCAGAGGTGGGTAGGGAATGAGCTTGGCCATGGATGCCGGTCCTGCCAGCTCCCAGTGACCGACATCCAGGTGCTCTGCAAAGGAGGGAGACAGTGCCTGAGGGGCTGAGGGCTACAGAGGAATACCATGGGCTTCATTTAGAAAACTACAGGTGGATTCTGAGAAAAAAGATTTGGATAAAAAAGGATGGGAACTTTGACGTGAAACATGAGCTCAGAAACGCTCACAAGTGGCCAAGGTTACTAAATAATTAATCAAGAGCAGGCGGTGGCAGTTTGAAATGTAAATGGGCAGGAGGAAGGTGTGTGCCTGTCACCCAGGAGAGGCGATGTGACTGGAGTATTGAGCACTGTACCTGTGCCCAGGCAGGCAGAGGCAGGAAGGCGAAGGGAGGCCACCCGACAAAGGGCCCCAGGACCCCTAATTCCTGCCTTTGACCCTCAATTCACTTTCATGTCCCTGTCCCCAAAGAGATGTTAAAAAAATGATGAAGAACCGGCTAGGCACAAGGGAGGGGAAGCAAAGCCATCCGAAGAGATGTCACCTGTGTCAGGCTGTGGCCCGCACACTTGAGAACACCTTTATTTTCCTTCTGTTTCCCTGCTTCTTAGAAAGAAATCCACCTTTTGTCTCTCCTCTCTCCCCCTTCTTCCCAAATTCTCCAGAGCTCTTCCTGCAAGTGCTTCTGTGTGACTCACAGGCAGACAACAGCTGCAAGCAAAGGAACAAAAAGGAAGACTGACAATGGGAAAGGGAGCAGGTGAGGGAGACTCCTTTACCTCATCAAACCGGCAAAAGCCGCGGCTTAGGAAACAACAAAAAAAAATAAAGTCTGCGAAGATGAAATGTCTCTCTTCTCACTGAACAGTGATCAAAAATCTCTATTCTAGGAAAAGATGACAGCTTGGTGTTCAAATCATAGCGTCTTAGATCCGGAAGGCATGCTTATGCCTAGCGTAGCCCGGTACATAGTAGGTGCTAAATGTATATTAGTTCTTTTTTCTCTTTTTCCTCGTCTAAGGAAAAAGACAGGCAGGGCTCCCCTTAAGTCTCCCAACCTCCCCAGGCTTCAGCTCCCTCCTCGGAAAAGTGGAGAACACAGTGTGCCCACCTGGGAGGGCTGAGCCCGTGCCTGGCCCTCGTGTGAGCTGGTGGCGTAACTGTGGTTTCTGCCGTCCCAGATTTAGGAAGCAGCATGTGCACCGCAGGGCCGAAGTTTGGTTTGTGTGTGGGAAACTGCCAACACTCCAGGGCCACAGGGATCTGGCCGGGGCGGCAGGAGAGGCAGCTGGGGACGTGGGGACAGACTGTGGCACCTGCCAGGCAAGTGGGTGGGGATGCCCGGCTGCTAGCTTGTTCAGGGCTAACCCAGGGAGGAAGTTCCTAGCAGCCCTGTTGGGGAACTGCTGCTTCTGGCTGCTTGTCCCTAGGGACGGCGGCCTCTCCACCTCTCACCCTTCCTCCCCTCCTCCCCCTCTCTGTCCTGCTCTCCTTCTTCCCTCCTTCCCTGCAGCATTCTTACCTTCTCTCCCTGGGAACAAAGTCAGAAGTGATTCCCCAGCCATCCTCCAGCCTCACATCTCTGGAGGTTGGAGGAGGGATTGTGACCCTGCTTCCAGGCCAAGGGGGAGGCAGTCTGCAGGTCTCTGGGCAGCTCCCAGCCCTCTGCTCCTGCCCTGTTCACCCCAATGCACCTTGTCCCTGCTACTCCAGCTGTTGGCCAGCTTGAAGTCAACTGCTGACTTGGAGCATCCTGGCTGCTTTCTACAATCCCTAAGGGCAACAGAGACAGGGCAGAGCCCAGCACTGCAGCTCTGCTCCCGGGTGGTATGAATTGCCACAGTGCGCACCTTGTTCCAAGTTTAAAATGCCGGGGTTTAAGAAGAATATGTTCCAGCTCCATCCGTGTAAACGTGACGTATTCTTCTTAGCAAAGTATCTCAAGAATGGAAGAAAAAGTACCCAATGTACTCAGCCCAAATATGAAATTAAGTCATAGCTTTCAAAGAAAGGCTATAATCCAATCTCAGTACAAGAATATTGGGAAGGGGGCAAGAAAGGAGAAGGGAGGGGGAGGACAGGTGGAGGGAGGGTGATGGGTGGGTCCACACCTAGGGTGCATCTAAGATGGGTGCAGATGAATTTTACTAAATGTAGAGTATAAGGGTTTGAACACAATAACTAAGAAAATGCCATGAAGGCTAAGTTAATCAGTTTGGTGAAAATATTTCAAACTGTATATGGAACCAGCACATTGTACCCCATGATTGCATATTGTACACAGCTATGATTTAATAAAACAAAAGGAAATAAATTTTGAACAGGCCTATATCAAGTTCTGAAATAGCACCAACTATATAAAAATCTTCCCCAAAAGAAAAGTCTTGGACCAAGTAACTTCACAATAGAATTCTATCAAACCTTTAAAGAGGAACTAGTACTGATATTACTTAACCTTTTCCAAAAGGAAGGAATACTACCCAACACATTCTAAGAAGGAATCACTTTGATCCCCAAACCAGGAAAAGTTTCAACAAAAAAGAAAATTATAGACCAATATTTCTAGTGAATATTGATGCAAAAATATTCAATAAGATCTTAGAAAACAGAGTCCAGCAACACATCAAACAAATTACACACCATGACCAAGTGGGATTTATCCCTGGTTCTCAAGTGTGGTTCAATATATGTACATCTATAAATATAATTCATCACATAAACAAAACAAAAAACGAAGACCATGTGATTCACTCAATTGATGCAGAAAAAGGTTGTGATAATATCCAGCATCCTTTCATGATCAGAACACTTAAGAAAATAGGTACAGAAGGGACATTTGTTAAACTGATACAGGCCATCTACAACAAACCCACATCCAATATCGTATTGAATGGAGTTAAGTTGAAATAATTTCCATTCAGATCAGGAACCAAGAAAGATCGTCCATCATCTCCAGTGCTGATTTAACATTGTAATGGAAGTCTTAGACATTTCAATGAGGTAAGAATAGGTGATCAAGGGTGTCCATAAAATGTCAGAGGAGATCAAACTTTCACTCTTCAGAGATGATATGATTATATATCTGGAAATCCCCAGGGATTCAACTACAAAATTCATAGAAGTGATCAAGGAATACAGCAACATCTAAGGTTACAAAATCAATACTCACAGATCTGTAGCCTGTATGTATACCAACAATAGTCAAGCTGAAAAAACAGTGAAGACCTCTATTCCTTTTACAATACTGCCAAAGAAGATGAAATATTTGGGAGTTTACCTAGCAAAGGACGTGAAAGATCTCTACAAAGAGAACTATGAAACTCTAAGAAAATAAATAGCTGAAGTTGTTAACAAATGGAAAAACATACCATGCTCATGGATAGGAAGAATCAACATTGTTATAATGTCCATACTACCCAAAGCAATATAAAATTTTAGTGAAATCCCTATTAAAGCAGCACTGTCATACTTTAAAGACATTGAAAAAATAATACTTCATTTTATATGGAATCAGAAAAAATGCAAATAGCCAAGACATTACTCAGAAATAAAAACAAATCAGGTGGAATCATGCTATGAGACCTCAGACAATACTATAAATTAATATTGATCAAAACAGCATGGTAAAGGCACAAAAAAAGATAGATATATGTATGAAACAGAATAGAGAACTAAGAGATTAACCCAGCTATTTACCGTCATTTGATCTTCAATATGCCAATTTAAAAAATTCAGTGGGGAAAAGACTCCCTATTGAACAAATGGTGCTGGATGAACTGGCTGGTGAACTGTAGAAGGCTGAAACTGGACCCACAACTTTCACTATTAACAAAGATAGACTTTCATTGTATAGAAGTTTTAAACCTAAGACATGAAACTATAAAAATATTAGAAGAAAGTGCAGGGAAGACACTTGAAGAAATCGGGCCTGGGAGAATATTTTATGAGGAGGATCCCCCAGGCAATTGAAGCAAGACCACAAATAGATTATTGGAATCTGATTAAACTCAAATGTTTCTTCACAGTCAAGAACACAGTAATTAAAGCAAGTAGACAGCCCTCAGAATGGGAGAAGATGTTTGCAGGTAATGTGTCTGAGGAAGGTTTAATAACCAGAATCCATAAAGAACTCAAACTTATTAGGAAGAAAAGAACAAGTGATCCCTTCTCAGTGTGGGCAAGGGACTTGAAGAGAAATTTCTCTGAAGAAGACAGGTGCATGGCCTACAGACACAAGAAAAAAATGCTCATCATCCTTAATCATCGGAGAAATGCAAATCAAAATCACTTTGAGATATCATCTAATTCCAGGAAGATTAGCCCACATCACAAAATCCCAAAACCATAGATGTTGGCGTGGATGTGAAGAAAAGGTAACATTTGCACACTGCTGGTGGGAAAGCAAACCAATATGTTCCTTTTGGAAAGATGTTTGGAGATCACTTAGGGATCTAAAAATAGATCTGCCACACTATCCTTCAATTCCTCTACTCAGTATATATCCAGAGGACTAAAAATCACTTTATAACAAAGGTATTGGCAGAATATGTTTTGCAGTCCAATTAATAATTGCTAAGTCATGGAAGAAGCCTAAGTGCCCATAGATCCATGAATGAATTAATAAATTGTGGTATATATATATATATATATATATATATATATATATATATATATTCCATGAAATATCATGTAGCCTTAAGCGAGATGTAGACTTTACCTCTTTCATGTTTACATGGTTGGAGCTGTAACATATTCTTCTTACCAAGGTATCTCAAGAATAGAAGAAAAAGTATCCAGTGCACTCAGCCCTACTATGAAAGCAATTTATAAGCAAGCACCCACACTTCTATATGAAAGTTATAACCCATCTACAGCCCAAGATGAAGGGGAAAGAGGCGGGAGAGGGGAGGGGAGGAGGAGGAGGGGTGGAGGGAGGGTAATTGGTGGGACCACACCTATGGTGCATTTTACAAGGGTATGTGTTAAATCTACTAAGAGAATATAAATGCCTTAACACGATAACTAAGAAATTGCTGCGAAGGCTATGTTAACCAGTTTCGTGAAAGTATTTCAAATTGTATATAAAACCAGCACATTGTACCCCATAATTGCGTACACAGATAAGATTTCATTTAAAAAAGAGTGAAACATACAAATAAGAAAGAAACAAAACACATTAATACAAAATATCAAAAAGCTCCAAATAACAAAAAATAAGTAACCTCAGTAACAAATAAACTAAAGAACAAAAAGGTAAAAGAAAATAATAATAACAAGAAGAAAAAATAACAAAATAAACAAAACAAAATAAACAAAACAAAAAAATAATTATACATATAATTAGAATAGAAATATATATATATATATGGGAGGGTGTGACTTTAGTAGGAATACATTTGTGTTGCAATGTATTGCCAGAACATCACGTGGCACTGCAGTTTTAGTGGACAGACAACACAGATGAAAATGTCTCTTTAGATCCCAGGCATAGACCACATTCCCAACTTCATTGTCCATAGTGATTGCCTGATTATTTCCTCACCATTTAGGTTCCACCATGTTGGGAACACAGATTTCTCCTGAATCATTCAGAGGCAGGTCTCACCATGCCTCTAGACAGCATTTCTCATGGGGTGCTGGAATCCTTGAGCCTGTCACTACTAGAGGACCAATCCTAGCAGGCATAACTAAAATGGCTATGTTGTGCTTGCTTTAGCAGCACATGTACTAAAATTGTAAGTATACAGAGAACATTATCATGGCCTCTGTGCAAAGATGGCTTGCAAATTCGTGAAGCCTTCCATATTTCCAATAATAATAAAAAAATAAAATGACTATGTTTTTAAAGGGGGCCCAGCCTCACCACCTTCTCACGACCTTTCCTTAATGGTCCCCTTGCTGCCGGAACATCCCAGAATGGCTGTCTCTACCACTGCCAAACCAGTGGCAAATCTACTCCAACCATCAATCAAATATGGATGCTATATATTGTTCAGGATTGTCCACTCTTCCAGGCAATCCACTTAACGTACTTCCCCTGAGAACTGAAGCTGCAAAAGTCTTCTTTGTATCCTGGATCTCTGTGGTTCCCAGTGGCAGCAGCCACCTTGGGCTCCTGCCTGCAGCCTATGAAAGATTTGCATACTGTGTCAGATCTTCGCCCTATTGTTCTAGTTCCCGCACAGCAATCAGCACCCTGCTGCCTTGCAATGCACCCTGTGCCACAACTCCAGGCAAACCCTTCTCTCCAAATGCCTCCAACTAACTCTCATTTCTCAGTTGCTCTAGGGGAGCTCAGCGTGATGGTGATCCTAGTTCACCACTTTTGAGAATCAATTTTTGTTGGTGGTGAGAGGTGTGGTCCAGTTTCTAACTTCATGTGGATAACCAGTTGTCCCAGCACCATTTGTTAAATAAGGATTCTTTTCTCCATTGCATGTTATTGTTAGGCTTATCAAAGATTAAATGATTATATGTGACTAGGTTTATCTCTAGTTTTTCTCCTCTATTCCACAGATCTGCATCTATATTTTTATGCCAGTAGCATGCTGTTTTCATCACTATAGCCTTGTGATATAATCTGAAAGCTGGCAATGTGATGCCTCCAGACTTGTTTTATTTCTATGAACTGTATTTGCTACTTGGAGTTTTTTCTGCTTTCATATGACTCTAAATGCTATTTTTTGAAGTACTTTAAAATATGACGTTGGTGCTTTGATGGGGATTGCATTAAATCTATAAATTACTTTGGGTAGTATGGACATTTTAACAATGTTTATTCATCCCAGCCATGAGAATGGTATGTTATTCCATTTGTTGACATCTTTTGCTATTTCCTTTCCCAAAGTTTCATAATTGTTTTAATAGAGATACTTCACGTATTTTGTTAGATATCTTCCCAGGTATTTCATCTTCTTTGGTGCTATTGCAAAAAGGAATAGAGTCTTTGATTTTATCCTCAGTTTGAGAATTGTTGGCATATACAAAGGCTACTGATTTGTGGATATTGATTTTGTATCCTGAGATGCTGCTATATTCCTTGATCACTTCTAAGAGCTTTGTAGTTGAGTCCCTGGGTTTTTCCAAGTCATCATGTCATCTGCCAACAGGGAGAGTTTGACCTCCTCTGTCCCTATTTGGATTCTTTGATCTCCTTCTCTTGCCTAATTGTGATGGCTTAGACTCCCAACACTATGTTAAATACCAGTGAAGATAGTGGGCATCCTTGTCTTGTTACAGATTTGAATGGAAATACTTTAAGTTTTACTCTATTCAATATGATATTGACTGTGGGTATGCAGTAGATAGCCTCTATCAGCTTAAGGAATGTTCCATCTAAGCCTATTTTCTTAAGTGTTTTTATCATGAATGAAGGCTGGACATTGTCAGAAGCCTATTTCACATCCATTGAACAAATCCTATGGTCTTTGTTTTTTATTTTATGTGGTGTTTTATATTTATATATTTGCATATGTTGAAACAACCTTGTGTCTCTGGGATAAAACCCAGTTGATCATGGTGCATAAACTTTTTAATGTATTGTTATATTCTGTTTACTAATATATTGTTGAATATTTTTGCACTGATATTCATTAATGATATTGGTCTAAAGTTTTCTTTTTTTTTTTTTTGGATCCTTTCCTGTTTTGAGGATCAGGGTGATATTTCCTTCATAGAATGTGTTGGGGAAGATTCCTTCTAACTTGCTGTCTTTCTGTTTTCTTGATGAAGGTATCTAATGCTATAAACATGCCTCTTAGGACTGCCTTTGCAGGATCCCACAAGTTTTGATAGTTTATGGCTTCATTATAGTTTTGTTTCAGAATTCTACTAATCTCCTTCTTGATCTAGTATATGACCCAGCTATCATTCAGCATAAGGTTATTTAGTTTCCATGATTTTATTTGTGTATAAAGATTGATGTTGCTATTGAGTTCAACTTTTATTCCATGACAGTCTGAGAAGATGCAGGGGATAAATTCTATTCTTTTGAATTTGTTGAGGTTAGTCTTGTAACCTAAGATATGACCAATTTTGGAAGATGATCCATGGACTGAGGGGAAGAATGGGTACTATGTTTTGTTAGGATAAAATGTTCTATAAATGAGAAGGCACCTGTGTCTCAAAGGAGTAGGGTGCCGGCCCCATATACTTGAGGTGGTGGGTTTATATCCTGCTCTGGCAAAAAACAAAAACTGCAAAAAAAAAAAAAAAGGCCTGAAAATGTTATATAAGTGTATGCTAATTCCATTTTTTTCTAGGATGTGGGTTAGGTCCATTATATTTTGATTAGCTTCTGTTTGGAGGATCTGTCCAGTATTGCCAATAGGATATTAAAATCTCCAACTATTATAGTGTGGGAAGATATCACATTGTTTAGATCAGTTAGGGTTTATTTTATATATTGAGGAACATTCAGATAGGATGCATAGATGTTACCTATTGAAATCTCTTCATATTGTATGTTTCCCTTGACCATGTGTAGTGTAGTGTCAACCTTTGTCTTTCATTATTTTTGTTGCTTTGAATCCTATAGTATCTGCATATTTGATGTAACCATGTCAGATTGTATAAAAAAATCAACACATTGTACCCCACATATGCCTAAATGTATTCATGATCTATATGTATATGACTTAATAAAAAAAATAACCACAGCTTCTTTCTGCTTCCCATTTTTCTGGAATATCATTGCCCATCCCTTCATGCTGAGTCTTATTTTATCCTTTGAGGTAAGGTGAATTTATTGTATTCAACAGATATCTGGACTGTGTTTTTGTATCCAGTTGGCCAGCCTTTGCCTCTTTAAAAGAGAGTTCAAATCACTCACATTCAGAGATTTGATAGACATGGCAGAGTTTTGGTGGTCTTGTTTTTCAGAAGTCCAGAACTTAATTTGGTGCCTCTCACCATTGTGGAATCTAGGCTCTGTTCTTTAATTTATGGGTAGGTTTGCTTTGGTGGTGTACCATCCTGTTGATTATTATGAAGAATGGGTCCTGTAGATCTTGTGTATTCATTACAAATATCCTCAGCATGTGGATTTCAGTGAAGTATTTGATTTCTCCATCACAAATGAAACTCAGTTAAGCCAGTATAGGATCCTGGGCTGGAAATTGTTTTCTTTAAGAAGGTTGAAGGTCGATAAACATTCTTTTCGGAAAGTTTTGGCAGAAAGATCTGCAGTTGTCCTTACAATTTTTCCTTTATAAGTAATACTTTTCCTCTACCTGGCTGCTTACAGAAATTTCTCCTTCATATTAACATTGAGAAAATTAATTTTGATGTGTCTAGTAGATGTTTTGTTCAAATTGTGTTGTGCTGGGGTTCTGAAACTATCTACTATCTGAATATCTGTGTCTCTTACAATACTTGGGAAATTCTCTACCATAGTGTCTTGGAGCAGAGAATTTGTACTTTTGGGAACACTCTCTTCTCTTTCAGAAATCCCTATAATTCAGATATTTGATTTCTTAGAATGATCCCATAACTCTCTCAGGGAGTATTCTGTTGTTTTTCCCCATTTTTCTACCTCTTTTTATGCTTGGGATAATTCAAGCAAAATCTTATCTTCTTTATTTGAGTTTCTTTTTTCACACCAATCCACTCTATTTCTAAGGGACTCTACTGTATTTTGAAGATCCTGAAGTACCTTTTTCAATTCCTTAAGCTCTGAGAAATCGTTCCTCATTATGTCTATATACTTGGTGACTTTGTCTTTGAATTCATTAATTTCTTAAGTTAACTTCTGAACCATTTTTTGATTCTATTTCCATCTTTTTATCCATTCTAATCATCTTATTTGCCATCCATATTCTAAATTCTATTTCTGACATTTCAGAAATTTGTCTGTGGATGGGATTTTCTGATATATATTATTTGACAAGCCCAGGAGATATTGATATGCTCTGATTTTTCATGTTACCAGAGTTCTTCTGCTGATTCCTTCTCGTGAGTATTTTCAGCTTAATCCTCTTTTTCTATTTTTGAATATGTTAATTATACTTTTTAGTTGAATTGATAGGTTGTCCTTGAGAAGTCCACTCCTCAGTGTTGCAGTGCCGCCACCACCTTATTGCTTTTTTTCCACTTTCTTGTTTCTACTGCTTGATTCAAACTGGGTGATGTGTACTTCACATAGTCCTCTCAGTGTGGAGCTCCTCACTTTTGTCTTTCATCCACTTAAGTCCAATATCTCTCCCTTTTGTTATGAGCATCTGGCAAAAGCTGCTTCTAGTGAGTCATCTTCCAATAATCCTTGGGACACACAGGCGTTTTTGCAAAGAATTTCAACATGGTTTACATTTCAGCTTCATTATTTATAAACAGGATAAAATTTGGAGGGAAGGAGCCTGAGAAGATAAGCCTTTAAGTACCAGATTACTGCTTTCTAATATTTTATTAGCTTTGTGGACTCTGTATTTATGAATGAAATTAATTTATTTTTGTTCCTTAGTAAAGATAAAATTACATTATAAAATGAATTAAAAATTTACTTTTATTTCTGGATTTTAGCAACAATTATTAAAATTGGAAATTATTAACTCATTCAAAAGTTTGAAGAATACATCAGGTATAGTTATAGTGGTTAAAATGTTTTTAATACATTTTAAATGTTTTCTTCTTGTGTATTAAGTTAAATTTTCTTTTCTTGCTTTGTTTTGATAATTCCTTTAAACAGAAAATCATCCATTTTAATAATATTTTCAATTTTATTTTTATTAGATGTAGCATACAGATGTTAGAACTTTATTTCATGTTGGTTATTATGTGTCCTATTAATTTTATATTTAGGATATTATAAATTATAATTTTTGTCATAGAATTTCAAGTATAATAAATTCTTCTTGCATCTGAAGATTTCTTTTTGAGCTATTATATAAGTTAACTTTTATAAACTTTCCATGGATATTTCAGAATCTTTTGTATGTAATTTAAAGTCTACCAGCTATATACTATGCCTTACTGTTTTTGTAAAACTATCCTCTAAACTTTCTTTGTTTTGAAGAATTTGTATTTTTCTATATTTACCAACTCATGCTTTATTATATTTATCATTTTATAAATAAAAATGGCATTTTTGCCAGAAAAAAATGAAAGATCATAAATATATAAGGTAGAAAATAATAATTATTCTCAATCAAATCTCTCAGAGATATCTAGCTCTAACATGGCAGTGTACTTACTCTAGCTTCTCTTTTGTATAAATGAGTGCACTTATGGCAGAGTCCATCTATCACATCATGTATTTATTCACACTAATCTCCAGGATTTCTGTTTAAAAGAAGGTTAAATAAGCATTCAGAAAGTGGAGTATGATAAAAATTTAGTTTTTACAGTTTAATTTAAAAAAGCATTTTATGGGTGGAGAAATGGTACACTACAGGTGGGTTCCAACAGAAGTTCCAGTCCAGAGGAGAAAAGTTTGACTGAAGTTAACTCAGGGAAGTCTAAAGTGGAAGTTGAGAATGAGGAAAAGAAATCAAGGTGCATATCCCCCTCCCCACTGAGACAAGCTTTGAGGATGAGAAAAAGGAAGAAAGATAACAGAGATCAGGAATGGGACAACTACACTGAAGTCACCTGGAGCCAAGACAACAACAGACTTCACTCCCAACAGGAAGACCCACCACAGACTTTCCACAAATGAGCAAGGAACAAGGGACCTCGCACCTCATTCCACAGGTGAGAGCTTTGAGGTACTGGTTCTCTTGCACCTGGGAATTTCCACCTCTGAGTGCACTCCCCATCCTTCCTGACACAAATTGAACAAATTTTCCCTCTGCAGTCCTAAGCCCACCACCAACCTGTTGTCCTCTCTGGTTACCTGTCTGACTACCCCCTGCAGAAGCCAGAGTGTTTGGGAGTTGTCTAAGAGAGCATTGTGTGGGCTACTGAGCTGAGTTACCCCCGCTGCAAGAAGAAACAATGGAACCACAGTTCTAACATTGATGGGTGGTTGTGTAGTCTCCTTTGGCTCTCATTCCTGCTAGAGGAGAACTTTTCCCTGCCTCTTGGACAGCCCTTGACTGGAGTCTGTGCCTAATGAGCCCTGGTGATCCTCAGATTTCCTCCTTGAAGTCTGGGGAGAGATAGGCCTAGTCTGGAGTTGTCAGTACTGGGGAGATCCAAGAACTTAGACCTCCTCAGTCCTGGGTGCTGGTTGCACTTTATTTAGTATGCAGCCACCATTCTAGGGGCAGTGAGGAAGGAATAAGGCTTCTCTGAACTTGTTTGAGTGGATGTTGGTCATGCTGCCTGAGCAAGTTAGACCTAAACTCTCTGTTATAACTATTTGTGGATTCTGGTTTGATGGCCATCACTGGCTGAGGCTGAAGATTCAATGTTTATTTGATTTTGTTGGAGTGGGGGTATTGAAGCAGGGAGAGGTAGAATTAGTGGGTCTTTTAGTGGATTCCCCTCCTCCAGCTATTGCTGGCAGAGGGAAGGCCACAGCTATTCAAATCTTTGTGCAGCAGAGTTTCCAGTGAAATACTATAGCTCCTTTGAATTGGGAAGAGGAAAAGCTGAAACTAATACAGAATCAGGTTGATTCTCAGTACACAGGCCTTCAGAGACTCATTGTAGCCCTGAAAGAAAGCTTTGCAAGGGTGGGGGAAGGGGCCACAAGCACAAGTCCCAGCTCATTGACAAAGGAGTGAGTGGTTAACTCCAGCTTCTGGGACCTTCCAGATGTGGTCTCATTGTGACAGTTTTAAGACCAAATAGGTCATAATGGAGCTTCCTAAGGGTCCTCAATTAGATTGCCTTTAAATAGCTATTAAGAAACAACATATCATGTCAACTAAAAAAGTATAATTAATATAAAAAATATTACAATATTTCTAGGGCATAGCCAGAGGAAAAAATCTGGCAATATGAAAAATCAGAGCAGATAAATTCCTCCTGGCAATTGCAAGAGAGATACAGCAGAAAATACCAACCATAAAGAAATTACTAAAATGTCAGAAATGGAATTTAGAATGTGGGTGACAAATAAGATGACTGGAATTGAGGAGATGATGGAAATAGAAATTAAAAAAATCAAGAATTGACTTAAAAAATTAATGAATTTAAAGACAAAATCATCAATGACCTGGTCATAGTGAGGAAAGATATAGCAGAGCTTAAGGAATTGAAATCATTCAAGAAGCTTCAAAACAAAGTAGAGATGATCAGCAATAGAGCAAAATGTGGAGAAAAATAATTTCATAAATTGAATACAAGACTTTTAAACTATCCCCATCATTCAAAGACGCAGATAAAATGAGAAAAATATCTAAGAATATTCCCTGAGGGAGTTAAGAGATTATTTCAAAAGATCAAACATATGAATTATAGGGATTCCTGAAGGAGAAAAGGATGTTCCCAAAGGCACTGATTCTCTACTTAAATACATCATGGTGGAGAATTGTCCACACATTGTGAAAGAGACAGAAAATCAAACAGTAGATACTTGCAAAACTCCAGCATGACTCAATCCAAGCAAAGTATCTCCTGGAAAAATTTCAACTAACTTTTCCAAAATCAATTAAGAAAGGAGAAAATCTTTCAAGCAACCAGGCATAAGAAAAGTTTTACCAATAAGGACAAAAATATCAGGATAATTTTAGCAAAAATTTTTAAAGGCAAAAGAGAATGGTAATTGGATGTGAACAATCTTAAAGAAAACAATTTTCATCCCAAGATCCTGCTAAAATGAGTTTCATTTTTGATGGAAAATTCAAATATATTCCTGACATGCAAATGTTGAGGAAATTTTCCATGACTAGAGTAGCTTTACAGGAAGTACTCAGACACATTCTTCATAATTATCAGCAAGATGTTCCATTGCCAAAGTAAACACACCCAGAAATAAAGAACAAAGCCTATCTTCCTCAATGGTACAAGGGATAAAAATAAACTCTAGACCTCTGAAATTGAGAGGACCAAAACTCTACCAAACTTACTGATTCTCTCAGTAAATGTCAATGTCTTGAATTCCCCACTGATGACTGGATAAAAAATCTCAAGCCCAATATCTATTGTCTTTAAGATACACAGCTAACCTCTTAGGATAAAACAAAACTTAGGGTGAAGAGATGCTAAACAATAATTCAAGCACACAAAAATCAGAAAATGGGAAGGAATTGAAACTTATTTGCAGATGCAATTGGATTGAAATGAAATAAAGACAAACAAGGATGAACACTACATACTTGTCAAGAGTAGCATGAAACATAAATATGTTTCAATAATTAGTACTTATGCATCCAATCTAAATGCTCCTTGACACATAGAACAAAGGCTAAAGGACTTGACCAATATAATGTCCTTTTGACATGTCCTTCAGGCAGAAATTAAACAAATAAATAATGAACCTAAATATAACCCTAGAACAAATAGACTTAACAGATATATACAGAACATTTTAACCTAACAAAATGAATGCACATCTTTCTCATCAGCCCACAGATCACCCTCCTAAATTAATCATACCTAGGACACAAGTCTAAACTCAACAAATTCAAAAGAATAGAACTTATTCCTTGCATCTTCTCAGACTATCATGGAATAAAAATTGAACTCAACAACAACAGAAATCTTCACACCCTAATGAAGTCATAGAAACTAAATAACCTTATGCTGAACAGTAGCTGGGTCAAAGATGAGATTAAGAAGGAAATTATTAGATTTCATAAACAAAACAGTAATGAAGCCACAAGCTATCAGAACCTATAAAATACTGTAAAGGCAATTCCAAGATTCAAATTGATAGCATGAGATGCCTTCATCAAGAAAACAGAAAGAGACCAAGTGAACAACATAATGGATCATCTTAAGCAAATGGAAAAGAAAGAACAATCCATCCTTAAATCCAGCAGAAGAAAATAAATACCAAAATTAGAGCAGAATTGATGGAAATGAAAACATAAGAATAATTTTAAGATCAGAAAAAAACGTTGGTTCTTTAAAAAGATTATTAAAATTGACTAACCTATAGCCAGAGTAAGAAAGGAAAGAAAGATCTCTAATAACTTCAGTCAGAAATTGAAAAGGAGAAATAACACATACCACAGACATGCAAAAGATACTTAAGGATTACTGCAAAAAAACCCTATGTGCAGAAATAAGAAAATGGAGAAAATATGGACCAATACCTGGAATAATACCACCCTCCTAAACTCAACCAGAAAGAATTAGAAACTTTCAATACACCTAAATCAAACACGGAATTTGCATCAACAATGCAAAATCTTCCAAAAAAGAATTTCCCTGGACCAGATAATTTCACACCAGAATTCTACTGAACCTTTAAAGAGGGGCTAGTACTTATACTGCATAACTTATTCCAAAACATAGAGAAAGAAACAATCCTCAACAACACATTATGCAAAGCAAATATCCTGATCCCCAAACCAGGAAAGGACTCCCCCAAAAGAAACAAACAAAACTAGAAGCCCAAGTGCCATCGACCCACAAATGGATAAATAAATTGTGGTATATATACACCATGGAATATTATGCAGCCTCGAAGAAAGATGGAGACTCTACCTGTTTCATATAAACATGGGATGGAGCTGGAACATATCTCTTAGCAAAGTATCTCAAAAATGGAAAAAAAAGTATCCAATGTACTCAGCCCTACTATGAAACTAATTTATAGCCTTCATATGAAGGCTATAACCCAATTATAACACAAGAATATGGGGAAAGGGACAAGGGAGGGGAGGGGAGTTGGGAGGATAGGTGGAGGGAGGGTAATTGGTGGGGCTACACCTATGGTGCATCTTAGAAGGGTATAGGTGAAACTTACTAAATGTAGAATATAAATGTCTTAACACAATAACTAAGAAATGCCATGAGGGCTATGTTATTTAGTTTGATGAAAATATTTCAAATTGTATATAAAACCAGAATATTGTACCCCATGATTGCATTATTGTACACAGCTATTATTTAATAATAAAAAACTATACACCAATCTTATTAATGAACGTTGATGAAAAAAATTCAATAAGGTCCAAGCAAACAGAATATAGCAGGACATTACAAAAGTTGTATATCACAATCAAGTAGTTTTTTTATTGTTTTCATTATTAAATCATAGCTGTGTACATTAGTGCAATAAAGGGGTACAATGTGCTGGTTTCATGAACAATCTTAACTATTTTCATCAAACTGATTAACATAGCCTTTATGGCATTTTCGTAGATATTGTATGAAGACATTAATGCAAATGTATTCTACATTTAATAAGGTTCACCTGTAACCTTCTAAGATGCACTGTAGGTGTGGCCCCACCAATTACCCTCCCTCCATCCCAATCTCACCCCTCCCTTGCCCTCCCTTGCCCCATTCCCCATATTCTTTTGCTATAGTTGGGTTTTAGACATCATATGAAAGCCATAAATTATCTTCATTGTAGGGCTGAGTACATTGGATAGTTTTTCTTCCATTCTCGAGATACTTTGCTAAGAACATCCAGCTCCATCCATGTAAACATGAAAGAGGTAAAGTCTCCATCTTTCTTTAAGGCCGAGTAATATTCCATGGTATCCATGTACCACAATTTATAAATCCATTCATGGGTCGATGAGCACTTGGGCTTCTTCCATGACTTAGCAATTATGAATTGGGCTGCAATGAACATTCTGGTACAGATGTCTTTCTTATAATGTGGTTTTTGGTCTTCTGGGTATATACCTAGTAAAGGAATTATATGATCAAATGGCAGGTCAATTTTTGTATTTCTAAGTATTCCCCAAACATCCTTCCAAAAGGAACACATTAGTGTGCATTCACAGCAGCACTCCACATCCATGCCAATATCTCTGGTTTGGGCTAATCTTACTGGAGTTAGGTGATATCTAAAAGTAGTTTTGATTTGCATTTCCCTGATGATTAAGGATGGTCCTCACTTTTTCATACGTCTGTAGGCCGTGCGCCTGTCTTCTTTAGAGAAGTTTCTCTTAAAGTCCTTTGCCCATCCTGAGATGGGATTACTTGTTCTTTTCTTGCTAATACGTTTGAGTTCTCTGTGGATTCTGATTATTAAACCTTTGTCGGAGGGGCCCCTAAATGTTTTAACACAATAACTAAGAAATTTCCATGAAGGC
>CAUYON010089105.1:0-25575 GCA_963573935.1 Arctocebus calabarensis
ATAATACCTGGCTTGGTGCCTATGGCTCAAGCGGCTAAGGCGATACCAGCCACATACACATGAGCTGACAGGTTCGAATCCACCTTGGGCCCGCCAAACAACAATGATAGCTGCAACCAAAAAATAGCCAGGTATTGTGGCAGCCGCCTATAGTCCCAGCTACTTAGGAGGTGGAGGTAGGAGAATTGCTTAAGCCCAGGAGTTGGAGGTTGCTATGAGCTGTGATGCCATGGCACTCTACCCAGCTTGAGACTCTGTCTCAAAAAAAAGGGGGGGGGGAGGCAAAATACAAATAAAAACTGAAATTATCATCTATCAGATAATGAGTATTCCAGAAAAAATCAAGTTGGAAAGAAGCAAAGGAACATGGAGTGGGTGGCAGGTGTGCAATTTTAAATAAGATGGTCATATCAAGCTTCCTTGAGGATTTGATATTTGAAAAAACCCTGATAAAGAAGTTATGATGCTTAATCACAAAAATAAACATCATTTATGAACCCACCCACTATGTTACAAGGTAAAACATTATCACTCCTGAAGCTATGAATTTCTTTTTGCATTTTTGCTCTACATCTGATTAGAACATTATTTCTCAAACTTTATTTTTATTTATTTATTTTTTTGAGACAGAGTTTCACTATGTCACCTTCACTAGAGCACCATGGCATTACAGATCACAGCAATGTTAAACTCTTGGGCTTAAGCGATTCTCTTGCCTCAGCCTCCCAAGTAGCTAGGACTACAGGTGCCCACCACAACACCCAGCTATTTTTTGGTTGTAGTTGTCATTGTTGTTTGGCAGGCCTGGGCTGGGTTCAAACCTGCCAGCTCCAGAGAATGTGGCTGGCACTCTAGTGGTTGAGCTACAGGCGCTGAGCCAGATTTTAATGTGTTCTTGACTTACCCAAGGGTTTTGTTAAAAACGCAGATTCTGATTCTGTCCATCTAGAGCCAGGCCTAAGGGTCTCCATTTCCAACAAAGCTATGGCTTCTGTATTATTATTTTCATAGTATTATTTTATTTTCATTTCTGGCCCAGACTTGGCAATCTTTTTTTTTTTTTTTTTTTTTTTGAGACAGGGTTTTACTACATCACCCTCGGCAGAGTGCTGTGGTATCATAGCTCACAGCAACCTCAAACTCTTGGGCTCAAGGAATTCTCTTGCCTTAGCCTCCCAAGTAGCTGGGACTACAAGTACCTGACACAACACCCGGCTATTCTGTTGTTGTTGTAGTTGTCATTGTTATTTAGCAGACATGGGCTGGGTTCGAATCCACTAGCCCCAGTGTATGTGGCCAGTTCCGTAACCACTCAGCTACAGGTGCCAAGCCAGATTTGGCCACCTTTTAATAATTCTCCATTTCCCTCCTTCCACCTCCACCAAGATGCCACCCTGGCGAAGGTCTGGGTTCAACATGTGACTTGACCACAAGCTCTTTGCATGATGTTGGATAAGTCACTGGCGTGCTCTGTGCCTCAGATATTCCATTCTGAAAGACAACAGGCTCTTTAAGCCCCTGCCAGATTGGACCATGAATTGGACTGTGTGTGTGTAGCATCCACGAATATAAGCCTCATTCCTGTGTTTTGGGGAATCCACCTTGTAAGTCAAATCATCAAATACTTGTCCTCACCTACCTGAAGTGGTTAGATGGAATTTCTTGAAACACAGAGTGAGAAGTACCTAGGAGAGATAATTAAAATTCATGTGGCCTCCTGTGTCTAGCAATGGCAACAGGCTGTTTGTGGCAAAATCCTAAGCTCTGCTTCCAGCTAGAGCTGGAAATCAACTCTTCCTGGCTTCTGCCAATTTTCTGATCCTATTTCTCTTGCCAATTCTCTAAGCTTCCAGATATCCTTCTAACAAATTCCTCTGCCTAAGTTACCTAAATTATGTTCTGATGTTGGCAACTGAAGACTATAACAAGATCAGACCTTCATGTAGTGCTATGATATAATGATACAACCATGTATATTTCCTTAATTAAGAATGTTATGCCTAGTTTGGCACCTGTATCTCAGATGACTAGAGTGCCAGCCACATACAGGGGAGTTGGTGGGTTTGAACCCAGCCTGGGGCCTGCCAAATAATGATGGCTACAGCAAAAAAAAAATAGCTGGGTGTTGTGGATGCCTATGATCCCAGCTACTGAGAGGCTGAGGCAAGAGAATTGCTTGAACCCAAGAGTCTGAGGTTACTGTGAGCTGTGATGTCACAGCACTCTAGCAAGGGCAACATAGTAAGACTCTCTCTCTCAAAAAAAAAAAGAATGTTATGCCTTTTTGTTGTGTGCATTTCCTGCTCCCAATCTTCCCTCTCCAGAACAAAGGTACAAAGGATATCTTAAGGATCTAAACATAGTATTAATACAATACTCAATAACAGCTGGTTTATAGACATGAAATCCTTCTGAAGGTCATGGAGCATGTTTTAATTCAGAATGCCAAACTGTCAGTCTGATAGACCAAGTACTAGATATGCTTTGTCTGAAAATATATTCAAGTTTCACATTTCTAGATTTTTTTTTAAACAGAGTCTCACTTTGTCATCCTCGGTTAAGTGCCATGGTGTCTTAGCTCACAGCAACCTCAAATTCCTGGGCTTAAGCAATTCTCTTGCCTCAGCCTCCCAAGTAGTTGTGACTACAGGTGCCTGCCACATTTTAGAATGCCTGCCGCTGTTTTTAGAAACAAGGTCTCACTCTGGCAGAGGCTAGTCTCGAAATTGTGAGCTCAGGCAATCTACCTGCCTTGGCCTCCCAAGTGCTGGGATTACAGGCATGAACCACTGTGCACTTCAGCCAAGATTTTCTTGAAAAAAATCAGAAGATCTAGCCACACTAACCCACAGTCCCAGGTGGCAGCATTCAGCAAGAGTTGAGAGGTACCTACTCTCTTTAGATGGGATGCGATGTCTCCAGTTATCCATACTCTCCACACATCCCTATTATGTTATACCTGGACCACTTCACTCATTTAAATAACCTATTTGGGTCTAAGAGGCACCCTTCTTCTCACCCATCTCCAGTCCCAGCCCTCCATCAGGCCCCTTCTGCCAGATGTCTTCCTCCTGCAATTTTTACACTCCTTGTTTAGGTAAGTAGAATGTTGTAGCTCATTCTTTGTTTTCCCAGAGCATAACTTCTAAGGCCACAACTGGAGGGATTTGGCAGAGTGAGATGAGCAGAGGCTTTGGAGTAATTTATTAGCTGTGTGACACTGGGTGTCCCTTAATCTCTCTGAGCCTCAATATCCTCAAGTCTGAAATGGAAATAATAGTTCACGAGAATGTTGTAAAAATTCAATGAGATAGGCTGGATGTAGTGGCTTACACCTGTAATCCCAGCACTTTGGGAGGCCAAGGTGGGAAGATTGCCTGAGCTCAGGGGTTCAAGACCAGCCTGGGCATGTGGTCCCACCTACTAGGGAGGCTGAGGCAAGAAAATCAGTTGGGCCCAAGAGTTAGAGGTTGCTGTGAGCTGTGAAACCAAGGTACCCTACTGGGGGCAACGAAGTAAGACTCTGTCTCCGAAAAAAAAAAAAAAAAGCAATGAGATAAAGTCAGCAAAGCATGATACACAGCAGGTGTTCACTGTACGTTTATTAAAAAGTTAGGGGATTCTGAGATCATAAATTTTAGAAAGGCCCAGAAAGATGCTTGGCTCACGGTGGGTGCTGTAAAAATATCCATTCTCTTCCCCCAGTTTCTTGATTCCTGGGCAGAGTTCCTGCGTTTTTGTTTCTGAACAATCAGACCATGGTGCACTTCAGTGGGGGTCCTGTGGGTTAGGAACAGGCCCGTCCCCTAATAGTTATAGAACATGGGATATATGAGTGAATGGGCATGGCACCTTGTAGAATATGCCCAGCCACACACCCTGATTTTTGTGGGACCCACAGGCTTCTAGGGAAAGGAATGATACCCTGTTCAGATATCTGAACCTGGGATTCAGACATGTACAAACCAGCCCAACAGGCTTGGCCAGGGCAGAAAGAAGCTAAATGGGAGAAGGAACGAGGCCTCTGAGAGAAAAACTGCAGGAGGAAGACATCTGGCAGAAAGGGCCTGGTGATGGGTGAGAAGATGGTTCTAGAAACAATCTGAGGCTCTGTTGGAAACCCCAAGTTTACCCCTTCTTCATCCTCACACGGTCCTCATTGCTCTGAGATGGAGAGCAGGAAGGGACTTGCTTGGGACCCAATCCCCCTCTGACAGAGCTCAGCAGGGGATACTGCAGGCATGGCCAGAAAGAAGGGTCAGAAAAAAAACCTATAAGGTGGGCAGGCCCTGAAGGTAGGCTGGCCATATGCAGTGGCTGAGACCCCCCCAGGCATCGGGCAGAGGGCCTCCAGCCCGCAAACAGCAACTGTATCCACAGCTGAGATACCCCCTGCCAGACCTAGAGAGACCCCTGCTTAGAACCCACAGCCCAGAGCCCAGGATGCTTGTGAAGGAGACCCACTAGCCCGGCTGGAAGCTTGCAGCTTCAGGACTGCCGTGTTGCCCCTTTATACGCACCAATTCAGCCCCAGCTCTGGGCCCAGCTCTGCACCATGTGGGCAGTTGGGAACTAGAAACAAGAGCTTCCAAGGCCTCAGTGGAGACAACAGCAAGTAATTGAATGAGTCAATGTAAATTTGACAGTGACATAGGCGTGGCTGAGATGGTGGGGATGAGTGGCCAGGGTAGACTTGGTCATTTGTGTCATCACGGGAGCTAGGAATGGAGGGGTCACATCTGTTTTCTTGGGCACTATTCTCAGGCCTTGCCTTGTTGGGGTCTCATCTGAGAAGTCCACAGCACGACTCGCCCAGGCGGGCAGGTCAGTTCTGTGATTCTTTTGATGAGCCAATGCCAGGGTGGAAGAATAGAGGTTTCTCACCGTAGGAATGAGGCTGAGTTGGCACATATACCCTGCACCACTGCACAGGCCAGAGGGGCAGGATGTGCTCCTGCCTGCCCAGGTAGTCCCAGGCTCCAGGGCAGGGGTGTCTCCTGTGATTCATCACAGCAATGCTGGGAGCTTTCTGCCACCCTAACACTTCCCCAGTTCTAGGCATCTGAGACAGGATCTGAGCAGAAATGTTCATGAAAACAGGGGTTGTGATCACTGGGGAAGGCCCCATCCTCTGCCCTCCTGCAGTGGCCACAGTAAAATTTGAGGTTCATTTCACCTTTCTCTATAGGAAAGGGTTGTGGGTCTTGAGGACACAATATCAGCATTTTCTTTTTCTTTTTGAGACAGAGTCTCACTCTGTTGCCCTGGGTAGAGTGCTGTGGAGCCACAGCTCACAGCAACCTCAAACTCTTGGGCTTAAGCAATTCTCTTGCCTCAGCCTCCCAAGTAGGTGGGACTATAGGCACCTGCCACAACGCCTAGCTATTTTGTGTTATTGTTGCAGTTATCATTATTGTTTTAGCTGACCCAGGCTGGGTTCCATCCACCAGCCCTGGTGTATGTGGCTGGCGCCCTATCCACTGAGCTGTAGATGCTACCCAATGTCAGCATTTCTTAGGGCCGTAGCTGGGGCTGTGTGGTAGCATCTGAGGCACTTGCTCTGGGGAGGCCACTAGTGGCCCCCACCAAATGATCATTGACCTTTGATCCTTCATCCTCAGAATCACCTTCTTCAATCCCCACACAGTTTCTCCCTTTGCTGTCCCACATTTACTCAAACCCAGGCCCTTCCACTGCCCAGGGTGCTACATTGCCCTGGATTCAAAGTCTATGCCTGTTGCCATTTATTACCCTCTGCCCTATGACCATCTCCTTCCATTCTTAGCAAGTCAGTTTGGTCTTAAGTAAAATAGGAAGATAGTCCAGCCTCATAAGGTTGTGATCACATTTTTCATCTGGCAAATATTATATGACTGAAGAGATATGAGGCACTTTAAGGAGTGCCTGGCACCTAATAAGCACTGAATAAATGGCAGCTGCTTTACTATTACCATGATTAAATATTTAGCAAGTGTCTATTCTGCCAGGCGTCAGGGATTCAGGGATGAGGAAAACAGACAGCATTGCAGTGATAAAGTTTTTTTTAAAAAAAAAAAGGATGTGTAGCACCTGGCACCTAGAGGACCCCTACTAAAGGGTGGGTCCCCCTCCCTTCCTTCTCAGGAGCCCCAGCTCTGAGAACCCCTCCTTGGTCTTCAGTGTTCACTGAAACCTACAAACCTGACATAGAGGTTGAAACACTTTTGGCTGGTAAAAAAGACCCCAAGAGTCATCTTGGGGTGTGCCACCTAGGAATCCTGACGACAAATTTGCCAGATGGGAGCAAGCTTCACGGACGGCTAATAAATCCTTTCTCCTGTATACCCACCTGTTCAGCCAGCATCCAGAAATGGGGTTTTCAGAGCTTGTCTTCCCTGGGTTCCCTTAGTCAGGCCCAGGTTCGCCCTTAGGACATTTTGACTCAGGCCTAACTCTCAGGAATAAAGGTGGATAGTTTCAACTATTTAAGTCTGGCTTTGTGATTTTCATGTCCCATTCTGGTATTAAAAGTTGCCACTCAGGCTGGGCGTGGGGCTCAGCCTATAATCTTAGCACTCTAGGCAGCTGAGGCAGGTGGATTGCCTGAGCTCAGGAGCTCAAGACCAGCCTGAACAAGAGTGAGACGCCATCTCTAAAAATAGCCATGTGTTGTGGCTGGCACCTGTAGTCTCAGCTACTTGGGAGGCTGAGGCAAGAGGATAACTTAAGCCCAAGAATTTGAGTTGCTGCGAGCTGTGACGCCACAGCACTCTACATAGAGTCACAGACTGAGACTGTGTCTTTAAAAAAAAAAAAAGTTGGCTCGGCACCCGTGGCTCAACGGGCTAAGGCGCCTGCCATGTACACCTGAGCTGGCGGGTTCGAATCCAGCACAGGCCCACCAAACAATGACGGCTGCAACCAAAAAATGGCGGGTGTTCTGGCGGGTGCCTATGGTCCCAGCTACTTGGGAGGTGGAGGCAAGAGACTTGCTTCAGCCCAGGAATTGGAGGTTGCTGTGAGCTGTGATGCCATTGCACTCTATCCAGGGTGACAGCTTGAGGCTCTGTCTCAAAAAAAAAAAAAAAAGTTGCCACTCAAGGTTTCACTGAAAGTGTGGCCTTCAACATGAAAGACAGGGTATAACCTGAGGCTGATGACATCTGAACCACTGCTAAGAAGTTCCTTCAGGCTCTGGGCTAGATTTAAAATGCTTCCTGCTTTATGGAAGAGGGACTAGTAAGGGATAGGGAGGCTCGGGGTCAGGGGTGGATCAGATGCAAGGATAGAGGTTGGGTTAACTTTTCGGAGAGGGAGATTCTGAAATAACTTAGAAGACATAGGTATAGTCTAATTCTAGAAGCTAGATTTAAACAGGAGATATACCAAGTTCATGACAACAGAGAGAGAACGTGTTAATAGTTACAATCTATTGAGTATTCATCAGGTACCAGACACTGTGATAAATGTTTCACATGCATTATCCCATGTAATCTTTAGAACAGCCCTATGAAGCTGGTGCTGTTATTATCATCATTTAAGACAGGACAAAATAGGACTGAGCATGGTGGCTGTTGTCTGTAATCCCAGCATTCTGGGAAGCTGAGGTGGCAAGATTGCTTGAGGTCAGGAGTTCAAAACCAGCCTGACAAGAGTGAGAACCCCATCTCTACTAAAAATAGAAAAATTAGCTGGGCATGTTGGTGCATACTTACAGTCTAAGCTATTTGGGAGGCTGAGACAGAAGGATCACTTGAGCCCAGGAGTTTGAGGCTGCTGTGAGCTAGGCTGAGGCCACAGCACTCTAGCCTGGGCAACAGAGTGAGATTCTGTTTCAAAAAATATATATATGTATAGGGCTGGGCACAGTGGCTCATGCCTGTAATCCCAGCACTTGGAAGGCAGAGACAGGTGAATTGCCTGAGCTCACAGGTTCAAGACCAGCCTGAGCCAGAGCAAGACTTCATCTCTGAAAATAGCCAGGTGTTGTGGTAGGCTACCTATCCCAGCTACTTGGGAGGCTGGGGCAAGAGGATTGCTTCAACCCAGGAGTTTGAGGTTGCTGTAAGCTAAAGATGCCACAGCACTCTACTGAGGGTGACCAAGTGAAATTCTGTCTCAAAAAAAGAAAGAAAAAAAAAAGGACAAAATGAAAGGCCCAGAGAGGTGGAGCCTCTTAATAGCCAGTGACAAAGTAAGATTTGAGTGACTCAGAAAAAAAAAAAAAAAAAAAAAGATTTGAGTGACTCCAGAACCCACAGACTTAACCTTGGTACCAGTATCACCAACAAGGTGAAATGTGATGGAAAAGTTAAGAGTCTTGTCTTGAACTACAGGAGACAGAGGGGTATTGCATTGTGGTAGGTACTTTGCCTTCACCAGAGGTATTTTCAACCCCGACTGAGTATTTGAATAATTAGGGAAATAGTATAAAATGTAAATTCCCAGATTCAGTAGATGTGGCCTTACTCTCTATCTTATAGTTCCTCAAATAATTCTGATGATGTGGGTTAAAAACTACTGTCCTTGCCTGAATAGGAGTTTTGAGGATTTCACTTCCTTCTATCCCCAAATATTTCCCAGAGAGCTCTGAGCTGGTATCCAAACCACCTTGAGGTATTTAGGAATGGTGGTAAAGTGGAGGGTTATATCATCTGACTGGTTTTAAATCCTGGCTCTGCTGTGAACTAGTAGCATGACATTGGACAAATGTTTTCTTTTTTTTTTTTTTTTTTTGTTACAGAGCCTCAAGCTGTCACCCGGGATAGAGTGCCATGGCATGACAGCTCACAGCAACCTCCAATTCCTGGGCTCAAGCGAGTCTCCTGCCTCTGCCTCCCAAGTCGCTGGGACCACAGGCGCCCGCCACAACGCCCAGCCATTTTTGGTTGCAGCCATCATTGTTGCTTGGCGGGCCTGGGGGCTGGATTCGAACCCGCCAGCTCAGGTGTACGTGGCTGGCACCTTAACCCGTTGAGCCACAGGCGCCGAGCCAAATGTTTTCATTTTTTACTGCCTTAGTTTCCTGGGCTTCGAAATGAGGGATAATTAGGGCAGCGCCTGTGGCTCAGTGGGTAGGGCGCTAGCCCCATATACCGAGGGTGGTGGGTTTGAACACGAGCCTGGCAAAACTGTAACAAATAAATAGCTGGGTGTTGTGGCAGGCGCCTGTAGTCTCAGCCTGTGAGCTATGACCGCCACGACAATCTACTGAAGGCAATAAAGTAAGACTCTGTCTCTTTAAAAAAAAAAAAATGAGGGCTAATTATACAGACCTTAAAGGTAAGGTCTGATGAATAAAAAGGTTTACAAATTTAAAGGGAGTTGTATTGGCAGAATAGCTTGGTCAGTATAACCATCCCTCAGATAACAATTGTTAATATAAAACCTAAACAAATTTAAAGAAAACAATAGTTAAAGGTATAGGAGAACACCTAAGAATAGGCAGAAATGTGAGGGAAGTCAACACTTGGAAAGATGCACTGGATGAGATTTGCACTTTTGTGGCCTTTTGTGTGAAGGCACTCTGTAGTTTGTGTGCACGGTGGGGATGTGTAGGAAGCAGTAGTCTTACTGGCATGAAGTGTCAAGAGTTCCAGGCAAGTAATGTGGCTAGAATATTAAGGGGGAAATCCTAAAAGAAAATAAGCTATAGAGCAAATGAGTCCCAAAATCTGTACATAAACTCTGTCCAAGTCCTTGGTTGTCCACTACATACATGTATAGGAAGCTCCAGAGGTTCCAGTAAAATCAGCAACTGCACATGGAAAGAACTGAGTGGAAATTTCAGCTGCTGCCCTCCTCAAGGGAAATAAAGTTTGGAATTAAGTCCAACCAAGTTAATTACCTGCTAGAACATCATTAACACTCTTGAAAGAAACATAATATGGAATCCAGAGTCTCTATAATGTATCATTGTCAATGTCCAGCACACAATAACCAAGTGCTAGACATATGAAGAAAGAGAAAACTGAATCATACTAAAAACTTACTCTCAAAGAGACAAAGTGATGATTCAGATGTTGGAATTAGCAGTTAGGATTTTAAAGCAAATTTTATAAATATTTTCAAGGTCTTAAAGGATAATGTAGTCACAATGAAAGTACAGATGTGAAACCTCAGATAAGGGGAGTTGTTTTTTAGACAGAGTCTCAACTCATATGCCTATATATACCCTGAGACGAAAAGCCTAAAGGGGGAGATGGGGAAAGACCAGGAGAGAAATGGAGAGAGCTTTTCTCTCCTCACTTGAGTGCTCTCTCTCTACCAGGAGCTTTAGTGTTTTCTGTATTCTTCTCTGTAAATAAATTCTGTCTTACCGCTAGGGGGTAGGGAGGAACTATGTAATGAAGAATAATAAAATACATGTTAAAAAAAAAAATTCTCCCTCTGAAGGGTCATGCCTTCTGACCAGCTGTCCTCTCCCTCCCCTAGTCACTGTGATATATCCGTCTTCAGGTTACACTCCATCTTTCAACCAAGACTTTAGCACGTGGCTCACAGCCTTCTCTGTCAAGTGAGCTGGCATCCTCCGTGGAGGACCCTCTAAAAGTCTAGGGCTTCCCCATCTCCATTAGCCTTCTCTCTACTTTGACCACCCACTTGCACGACAGTCTGATCACCTGAAATCATCTATCTCCATGACAGGGAATGTAAGGGTTTTGATTTGGAGCTGTACCCTCCCCTTCTCACAGACCTCGCCAGGTTGCCACCCTGGGAAGATGCGCCTTGGAGTGGGTGGGATGTGGACCGAGGTCTGGAGTCTGTGCTGATGAGACTGACAGGGGAGGAATGGAGATGCTAAAAGGACTACTGGGTTATGTGTCTTGGCTCTCACTGCCTTGCTTTCTTGCTGCTTCTGCTAGTACCTGATAATCATACCTGTAGTATCTTAAACAGTGTTGAACAAGTACAATGTATGGCGAAGGTAGGTTTGGTGCACAGGTAGATCCACCAGCCCACTCCCCCCAGCTGTGCTCCTATCTTTCCTTCCAGCCTCCCGTTCAACCACTCTGGCTACAGTTATTCTTGAATCTTCTTGGGTCCTTCAGTCCACTGACACCCCTCACTTTTACTTCTTCCTATCTATCAGGCTTCTCCTCTTGGACTCTTTTGTTTCAATCACATTCTTATCAAATACTCTGAATTCCCTTGACCCACTTCCTCATTGTAACTGGCAAAATCCCAGCCCTCCATGAACACAACCGTGTGCCCTCCCTGTGGTTGCCTCCGAGCCTCCAAGCTTGCTGGAGAAAAATTACACAACAGATTGCTGTCAGTATTTAGTCACCATCACCAACCTCTGAGGGGTTCCTCTTTGTAAACGGTCTTTTTTTTTTCCTTGTGAAAATGGAGGGTCTCTCTTTGTTGTTTTCAAACTCCTGGCCTCAGGTGATCCTCCCACCTTGGCTTCCCAAAGTTCTGGGAATACACGTTAAGCCATTGCACCTGCCCAGATGGGTTCTTCTTAACACAGTCCAGTCACCCTGCTACATTTCTCTGTTAGCATACTCTCCTGTGCTCCGTAACAAATACTTGAAACCCTTCAAATCCCTTCAAATATCTCAGCTTCTGCCTGATTTCTGGTAGATAACCTTTACTTTTCTCTCTTAGAGACAATCCAAACTTTTGGATAGGACTTCATTCATTTTACTGCTACAAAACTTAACCACCTAGCTAATTCTATGTCCACTCTCTCAAATTTCCCTGTTGAGTTTTGGAAGAAGTGTTCCTTCTCTTACCCAAGCAATAGTAGTTCTTCCATGAGAGTTGTAGGATCCTTTATATCCTCTCAAGAAGTGTACTCTGAGGCCAGGCGTGGTGGCTCTTACCTGTAATCGTAGCACTCTGGGAGGCTGAGGCAGGAGGACTCCTTGAGCTCAGGAGGTGGAGACCAGCCTGAGCAAGAGTGAGACACTGTCTTTGCAAACAATAGAAAAAAATTGGGCAGGGGTGGTGGTGGGCACCTCTAGTCCCAGTTACTTGGGAGGATGAGGCAAGAGGATCATTAGAGCCCAAGAGTTTAAGGTTGCTGTGAGCTAAGCTGATGCTATGGTGCTCTCTAGCCTGGGCAACAAAGTGAGACTCTGTCTCAAAAAAAAGCATACTCTGTATTTAATCATTTTCTCTCCTTTTATTGTTATTTAATTTCTTCCACTCACCTGAATTGGTCCCATCTAGTCTAAATCATACTTACATCACTTCCATGTAAAATCCAAACAGAAACAAATGCAATACAGAAATCAAGGGGAATAAGAACAGTCTGGGTCATGGTCTTTTTAAACTGCTCTCATGCCATGCTCCTCATCTACAAAGCACACATTTTAGTTTTAGTTATTTACTCACCAGTGTGGATTTTTATTTATTTATGTATGTATTTATTTATTGATTGATTGAGACAGAGTCTCAGGCTGTCACTCTGGGTAGAGGGCTATGGTGTCACAGCTCAGAGTAACCTCAAACTCTTGAGCTCAAGTAATCCTCTTGCCTCAGTTTTTCTATTTTTAGTAGAGATGGAGTCTCACTTTTGCTCAGGCTGGTCTCGAACTTGTTAGCTCAAGGAGGCAATTCACCCTCCTTGGCCTCCCAGAGTGCTAGGATTACAGGAGTGAGCCACCATACCCGGCCACCAGTGTGGATATTTAATTTCTGCTCTCCAAGCACAGAGCAATCCACAGAAGCAGTGATGTCATGTAGATTTTTGCTTGTCGTTGGATCCTCAGAGGCCTAGACCCACAGCTCCTAGAACAGAGCTAGCACTCAGTTGATAGTTGTTTTGTGGTTAAATTTTCCATTCATTCAACACTTAATTTCCTTCCAGCTTCCTGGCACTGAGTTGAGCACCAAAAGTAAAAAGTATAGACCTTGTTGCCTTCAAGGACCTCAAGTCTAGAGTGGAAAAGAAGTTAAATATCCCACTGATTTTAGTATACTGTGACACTGCTCTGAAAGGCATCCACAGCCCAGCAACATCTGCTTCATCCAGGCTGAGGGTGGAGCATGATGAGAGGGAGAGAAGGCAGTTGGAAAAGGCTTCCAAAAAGAGTTGACCCTCATGTTAAATGCTAGAAGTCAAGTAGGTGGCAGTCACTGAGTGAGGGACGAAGAATGGAGACAACATGTGTGCTGGCCCTGTGCCATGAGCTTCAACTGTGATACCATTTAATGGCAAGTATTCAGTGAGTCTGTGGAGCAGCTATAGTTGTAAGGATGTGGAGAAAGCTTGGAGATGAAGAGGTCTTGTAAGCCAAACAACTACGGAAAGTCTTTATACATGAAAATACAACTGTACTGCTGAAACTTTCATAATACTACATTTATTATCACATCTGTAATTCTGGTCACACGGTGGAAAATGAGCAGAGAGTGGCTGGGAGAACCTGGGGACAACTCTTTGGAGTCCCCTTTCACTTAAATGTTTCCTTTGCTTGCCTTTGGGGACAATACCAATAGGTAGGGGGAGCGCTCAGAACAGGAGCCCATGTGGGATGACTATACTTCTCATTACTCCTCTGTACAGTCTTATAAACACTAACAGCCTTTGTGGAATTTGACCTCCTCTTAATTTGTCTATCTAGGACATGTTCCTGTTTCTCTATTTTATGGAGCAAACTGAAACAGTGTCATAGGAAAAATTAGGCGTCTCCCTAATATTAAGGCACAGAGAGTCTACTTAGGGTCTACAGATGGAGTTGTTACTTAACTGGCAACATGGAAGAAGCTTCTCTAAGTAGCATGGACAGTTAAATCTTCAGCTGGCCATCTTTCAAAATGTATTAAAAGCTCAAATGGGAGATAAATAATGTTGTAGGTCAATGAATTAAAAGATTATGTACAGTTCAACTACTAATCCAGATTCCCAAATAGATACCGTCATTGGGCCAGGTACTTAGATTATTAGTATTATTATTTATTATTATTTTCTTTTTGCAGTTTTTCGCTGGGGCTGGGTTTGAACCCGCCACCTCCAATAAATGGGGCTGGCGCCCTACTCTTTTGAACCACAGGTGCTGCCTGGTACTTGAATTGTTTATGTATCCAACTCTACCCAACTCCACGAACTTTGTTTATTTTTTTAATGGAATTTATTTTAAATTGGGAGTATTAATGCTATACCCACTCTACAGGTATTGTCAAATGTGTTTTTCAATGTGTCACACAGCGTCTTTATAAAAATCCCTAGAAGAAATTCTTGCCTGATCTTAACATCAAGGACAAAGGCCTTGAACAATGTCCTCTTTATGTATCTTACTGTAAAATTATGTTAACTAACCAATTGCCTACAAAAAGGCTCAAGGACCCAGCTCTGGCCCATTTTAAGTGTGGGTGATTGTTGCCAATGTACTTTCCGTGCTATTCCTCACCACACCTCTCTCTCATTTTTTTCTCTCCTTATATTTCACTATTTCACTTTAAACTCTTGTCACTTTGATTGTGTGTGTGTGCACACGGGCATGTGTGCGTGTGTATGAATGCCTTTGTGTTTATATATGATACAGCAATTCTACTCCTACTTGTACACCTAAAACAATTGAAAATGGAGATTTGCATAGTTACTTGTACACTAATGTTCATAGCAGCATTATTTCCAATAGTCAAAAGGTAGAAACAATCTAAATATCCATCAACAAGTGAATGGGTAAACCAAACATGGCAGATTCATATGGCGGATTATATAAAGGATGAAAATTCTAATTAATGCTACACCATAGATGAACCTTGAAAACTTTATGAGGCACCATCTGTATAAGTAAGCTATATAATATACACATATTGTATAATGGTAAGTGCTAAGGAGAAACATAAATGAGTAGGAGGATGCAATTTCAGATGGGGGTGCCAAAGCAGAGGAGGTTTTACAGAGAAGGGACATTTGAATAAAGACTTGGGAAGATGAGGGAATGAGTCAGGCAGGATGCTCTAGAAGAGCATTCTGGGTTGAAGGAATAGTAATTGCAAAAAGCCTAAGGCAGAAACATGCCTGGTGTGCTGCAGAAATAATGTAGAGGCCAGTGTCTTTGGAGGGCAATAAGCAAGGGGAAGTAATGGCAGAAGACATAGCAATTATCAAGTCCAAATCTATGGCTCTGAAGGCTATTTTGAAGAACTTCAGCTATCACCTTGGCTAAAATGCAGAGGAGTAGAACAATCTAGTTTATGGTTTAAGAGAACCACTTTGGTTGTTGGGAGCAAGGGTGGAGCAGGGAGGCCAGCTGAGAGGCTGTTGCAGGAATTCAGGTGAGCCATGCTGATGGTTTGGACAATAGTAGCATGAATGTAAACTGAGAAGTGATGGGATTCTAGAGAGAAAATCTAATAGAATTTGCTTGTGGATTGGGTGTGCAGGAAAGCACGGAAGGTGAGTTACTGGAATATAGCTGGTGTTTGCTTTCAGGAAGGAGGAAATCCAGGAGTCCAGGCTTAGACACAGCAGACTTGAAATGACTATCATACATGTGAGTGGAGATACAGAATGGGTGGTAAATAGCTGCTGGATATGTAAGTGTAGAGTTCAGGGAAAAGAAGGATGAGAATTGGAGATACAAATGTGGACATCATGAGTATATGGACAGTATTTAAAACGAAGAGACTGGACGAGATTGCCACAGGCATGAGTGCATTTAGAAGATGGAAGTGGTCTAAACACTGAGTTTTGGTTGGGGAGATGTGGAGAAACCAATAAAAAAACTAAGGAAAGGCAGAAAGGTGGAGGGAAAGCCAGAAATCAAGTGCAGAAAGGATTTCAAGGAGACTGTGCCAAATCCTGCAGATAGGTTCAGCAAAATGAGGACAGGAAAATGACTGTTCTGTTTAGCAATGTGGAAATCCAAGGTGACCTTGACAAAAGCAGTTGCAATGAAATGCATGAGAGTTGGAAGAATCATCTTTGTAGAAATTATCATGAATAATTATGACTGGATTAAGATTGGATAGAGGGGCTCGGCGCCTGTGGCTCAGCGGGCTAAGGCGCCAGCCATGTAAACCTGAGCTGGCGGGTTCGAATCCAGCCTGGGCCCGCCAACCAACAATGACGGCTGCAACCCAAGCAAAAATAGCCGGGTATTGTGGCCCAGGAATTGGAGGTTGCTGTGAGCTGTAATGCCACGACAATCTACCTAGGGTGACAGCTTGAGGCTCTGTCCCACCCCCCCCCCCAAAAAAAAAAAGATTGGATAGAGGAATAATAGATCTGGAGTGGAGCTACAATCTTCAAGGAAGGAAGGTATGTATAATCAATGTAAAATTCAGCTATCACAAACAAAAATTCAGCTTCACTTTAAGTGAAGTGACTTAAAGAACAAAGAAGTTTGTTTCTTTCTTACACAGCAGTCACAAGGCCAAAGGTCTGGGTTGATGGGGTGGCTCTGATGCCTGGGGTCTTCCAAGAACACAGGTGCATTGTCATCATCTGTATCAACTAGCACTGAGCAGTCTGCTGAGAGGGCCCCTGCTTACTGTTTACCATCTTTATAGTGGCAACTTTTGTAATGTATTTCATTCCCTTTGGAGAAATCTCTTAAATGTTCAACAATATTTGTGGGTCAGTTTTTTGGAGTACCTCATCCCATCTACTATGTTAGAGTTCCTGTAAAATTTAGTCTAAGCTGGGTGTTGTGATAAGGATCAACAGATGACAGGTTATAGACATACTAAGGAGGAAAAAGAGAAGCAGATCTTAATTCCATGCCAGGGCAAAGAGAAAATGTGTCACAAAGGGGAAAATTCTGTACTTGAAGTCAGCAAGTGTGGTTCTGAAATCCAACTTGTCACTCACTAGCCAGGACTAGGAGCAAGTTATTTTGGTTGGCTCAAGGCATGTTTTCTCATAAGTGTGTAAAATAATAGCAGCTTAACCTAGCATCTCAAGAGTGTCATGAGGATGAAATGGTGTAATGCATGAGAAATTATACTGTAAGCTGATACATAACAAAAATTTTGTACTTGTTATGCACACTTATTCATGGCTAGACTAATTTATTTCTTTCTGCAGTGTTTAGTGGTTGCCAAGGCCAAAACTGTTTTTATAATAATTGTTTTGTTTTTACCATGTATTAATATTTGTATTGATGATCAAAAGCAATGATGAGTAAATTGCTAGAACTTGGCAAGAATGAGGGTCATGAGAACAAACCATAGTGAGAATGAATTCTTCACCATGATGCATATGCAATAAAAAACCATGTTAGTTTTGCTTACAATTGTCCTTGATGAAACAGTAAAAATTAATGTCATTAAAATCACTTACATGTCTTTAAAATGTCTTATGTAATAAAATAGGAAGTATTAATGAAGCCCTTTTTTTCTGCAAGAGGAGGATGATTTTTGTCTTAAGGAAAAATAATTGTGCAATGCTATGAGCTGGACTACTTGCTTTTTTCAGTTACTTCAAAGAAGATCTGGCAGATAAATTGAGGCTTTCAGACTTGGGTGTTAGGCAGACATTGTTTCAAAAATGAACAGAGACAGACTGTCATTTCAAGGCAAACAGTTTATACTATTTGTTCCCAAAGTTCAAGCTTTTAAGTGAAAATCAGAATGTTGGGAAACTTGTTTTGTTTCTACCAAGTATTGATTGATATTTGTACTGATGATCAAAAGCAATCATGGGTAAAATTGCAGGAACTTAGCAATAATCAGGGCCATGACAACAACCTGAGCTTCACGGCTTCCTAAAATGAGTGTTGAAAGGATTTGTATGAGATGAATGGTGATTTTTTTCTTTGAAAGAGTCTCAAGCTGTGCCCCAAGGTGCTAGGTCACAGCAACCTCAAACTCTTGGGCCCAAGCGATCCTCCTGCCTCAGCCTCCTGAGTGGCTGGGACCTCAGGCACGTGCCACAACGCCCAGTTAGTTTTTCTATTTTTAGTAGAGACTGGGTCTTGCTCTTGCTCAGGCTAGAGACGGTCATTACAATTTTTTTTTGTAGAGACAGAGTCTCACTTTATCACCCTCGGTAGAGTACTGTGGCGTCACACAGCTCATAGCAACCTCCAACTCCTGGGCTTTGGCGATTCTCTTGCCTCAGCCTCCTGAGTAGCTGGGAATACAGGCACCCGCCACAACACCTGGCTATTTGTTTTGTTTTGTTTTGCAGTTCGGGCGAGGCCAGGTTTGAACCTGCCACCTTCGATATATGGGGCCGGCGTCCTACTCACTGAGCCACAGGTGCTGCCTGCTTTCTTTCTTTCTTTTTTTTTTTTTTAGACAGAGTCTCACTTTGTTGTCCTCAATGAAGTGCTATGGCGTCACAGCTCACAGCAACCTCAAACTCTTGGGCTTAAGTGATCCTTTTGCCTCAGCCTTCCCAGTAGCTGGGACTACAGGCTCCTGCCACAATACTCAGCTATTTTTAGAGACAAGTGTTTCAACTTTGCTCAGGCTGACTTTGCACAGGTCTTGAACTCCTGTGCTCAAGCAATCCACCTGCCTCGGCCTCTCAGAGTGCTAGGATTACAGGTGTTAGCCACCATACCTGGCATTAAAAAAATTTCATAATGAAATGTGCCCACATGGGAAAAAGCTACATGACATAATGAACCAATCCTTTTTCTAAATTACCAATATGTGTTGGGACAAAATCATTCATGGGTAAATATTCATCAGCATTCATCCGTGAGTTTTAAAGTAATGAAGAATGAGAAATTCATTGAATATGATTTCAGAATTCTAAAATGCAGCTCATCTTTGAGTAACTACTACTTGTTAAGTTGTGGTTCAAAAGAAAAATATAATTATCTGAAAAGGCTAACGAATCGTTCCCAACTACATGTCTACATGTATTTTCTTCATACATGTCAACCAAAACCCATATTGGGACAGGCTGAACGCAGAATCATATATGAGAATCCAGATGTCTTCTGTTCTGTCAGACATATAGAGACTTGCAAAAATGTAAAACAATGCCATTCTTCTCACTAATGTTTTTTGTTTGGGAAAGAATTATTTTTTTCATAAAAAGCTTATTATCTATGTTAACATGTAATGAGCTATTGTTTTTTTCAGAGTAAATAAATGCATCTAAGCACTGTAAGTAAAATTAAAATCAAGATGGCAAGTATTAATAGATAGAACCATATAATCTTTTTGAAATAATAAGCTCTTTATAATAAGCTCTTTTGGGTATTTCAAAGTTTTAAGAATTATGAAAGGATCCTGAGACCAAAAGGGTTCAGAATTGCTGGTTTAGCTGTTCGGCATTTCCAGACACTTACAAGGATTGTAACCTTTCCTCATTTGGAATTCTTTTGTTTTTTTTTTTTGAGACAGAGCCTCAAGCTGTCACCCTGGATAGAGTGCTGTGGCATCACAGCTCACAGCAACCTCAAACTCTTGGGCTTAAGTGATTCTCTTGCCTCAGCTTCCCAGGTAGCTGGGACTACAGGTGCCCACCACAATGCCCAGCTTTCTTTTTTTTAGAGATGAGTTCTCACTCTGGCTTAAGCTGGTCTCGAACTCCTGAGCTCAGGCAATGCACCTGCCTTGGGCCTCCCAGAGTGCTGGGATTATAGGTGTGAGCCACTGTGCCTGGCCATATATTATTTAAACGTGTTAGAGTTCTATAGGTCAATCTAAGTTTATTGAAATTAAATTTAAAGTCTGAATGGGTTTATTTTCAAATGTCTGTTCATATAAACAGTTTAGTGAACAAAATTTTTTTTTTTTTTTTTGGAGATAGAGCCTCAAGCTGTCACCCTGGGAAGAGTGCGGTAACATCACAGCTCACAGCAACCTCCAACTCCTGGGCTCAAGCGAGTCTCCTGCCTCTGCCTCCCAAGTAGCTGGGACTACAGGCGCCCACCACAATGCCCAGCCATTTCTTGGTTGCAGCTGTCATTGTTGTTTGGCGGGCCCAGGCTGGATTCGAACCCGCCAGCTCAGGTGTACGTGGCTGGTTCCTTAGCCTGTTGAGCCACAGGCGCTGAGCCAGTTTAGTGAACAGACGAATGAATCTATCAAGTAAGAAACACTATCAGAAAGAGAATATGGAAAAGGCCTACTTAATTCAGGTGCATACTATCCTCTAGAAATCCATCAATAGCAATGACACTTCCGTTTTATTTGATACATAAATTTTATAAACAATTCCCGAGCAATATTTAGAATGCTTGTGAATAATTTCTTGAAAATTTTTCACAACACGTTTCAAAACATTTTGGTTATAATGTATACATCCAAGGTTTTGGAATACCATAATGCAACATTTTAATATTTATGAGAAATAAGTTTTATAAAATTCCTATTCAGATAATTAAAAGACAAAAAATGAAAATGGCAAGTTTCCTTTTCTAATTAACTACAAAATAAAATTTTTAAGGAAAAAATTGATATTTATATTCAAATCAGTAGTCTCCAATCAGCCAGTAGCTGATATTGAATAATTCATTCAATTATTCAATGAAGATTTATTGTGTCCAAAATGTGTAATTGACTATTAGAAGTCCTGGGGTGATGACTAAGACTTGTGCTCTTGCTCTTTATTATAATCATAATCAAGTAATTCTTAACTGGCTTATTTATTTGGAAACTCAGTAACTAGCAAATAATAATAATAATAATAATAATTAATATAATTTGACAGCTATAAGCCATGCACCTTTTTAAATGCTAAACATTTATTTACTCATTTCCTCCCGCTTTATCCCTTTTCAAAATTGTTTTAGCTATTTTAGATTCTTTGAGTTTTTATATAAATTTTAGAATACGTCTCTCACTTGGCTTTTGATAGAAATTGCATTAAACTCAGGCTCAGCGCCTGTGGCTCAACGGGCTAAGGCGCCAGCCACATACACCTGAGCTGGCAGGTTCGAATCCAGCCCGGGCCGCCAAACAACAATGACAGCTGCAACCAAGAAATGGCTGGGCATTGTGGTGGACACCTGTAATCCCAGCTACTTGGGAGGTGGAGACAGGAGACTCGCTTGAGCCCAGGAATTGGAGGTTGCTGTGAGCTGTGATGCCACAGCACTCTATCCAGTGTGACAGCTTGAGGCTCTATCTCAAAAAAAAAAAAGAAAAAAGAAATTGCATTAAACCTATGTATTTGAGGAGAATGGACTATTATGTTGAATCTTCGAATCTATTAACATGGCACATTTCTCCATTTATTTAGCTTCTTTGATTTATTTTGTCAGCATTGTGTACATTTGGTAGATTTTTTTTTTTGATGAGTGAAAAGTGGTATGTATTTTTAATTTGCGTCCATGTGTTCCTTGCTAGTATATAGAGTATATATACCATTGGTTTTCCTATATTTTTCTTATTTCCTGAGACCTTGCTGAAGTCATTTCTTTTTCTTTTTCTTTTTGAGACAGAGTCTCAAGCTGTTGCCTTGGGTAGAGTGCCATGGTATCACAGCTCACAGCCACCTCAAACTCTTGGGCTTAAGGGATTCTTTTGCTTCAGCCTCCCAAGTAGCTGGGACTACAGGCATCTGCCAGAATGCCCGCTATTTTTTGGTTGTAGTTGTCATTGTTGTTTGGTAGGCCCCGGGCTGGATTCGAACCCACCAGTTCCAGTGTATGTGGCTGGCACCCTAGCCGCTGAGCTACAGGAGCTGAGCCTGAAGTCATTTCTTAATTCAAAGAAATTTTTTGTAGAATCCTTGAGATTTTTCTATGTAGACAATCCTATTATCTGTAAATAGAGGGAGTTTTATTTTGTTTTTTTTCAACCTGTATGCCTTATAGTTGTTTTTCATGCCTATTGCGTTGAGTAGAATTTCCAGCACTATGTTGACTAATCTTTTCCTTTCTCCTAATTTTAGGAGGAAATCGGCTCGACGCCTGTGGCTCAATGGGCTAAGGCGCCAGCCACGTACACCTGAGATGGCAGGTTCAAATCCAGCCTGGGCCTGGACAACATTGTTGTCGAACAACAATGACGGCTGCAACCAAAAAATGGCCGGGCGTTGTGGTGGGCGCCTGTAGTCCCACCTACCTGGGAGGCAGAGGCAACAGACTCGATTGAGCCCAGGAATTGGAGGTTGCTGTGAGCTGTGATGCCACGAAAGTCCATCCAGGGTGACAGCTTGAGGCTGTCTCAAAAAAAAAATTATTTTTAGGAGGAGATCATTTGGTCTTTCATCATTAAGTGTAAAGTTAGCTGTAGACTTTTTGTAGATGCTATTTGTCAAATTGAGGTAGAGCCCCTCTCTGTTTATCTGAGCATTTTTTAAATAAATGGGTGTTGAAATTGGTAAAATGCCTTTTCTGCTTTGATTGATATGATCATGTGATTTTCTTTCTTATCATGTTAATATGGTGCATCACATCGTTTCAAATATTAAAACAGATTTACATCTCTGGAATAAACTCTGCTTGATCATGTTGTACAATTCTTTTTCTATATTACTGAATTATATTTGCTATATTTTATCATAGATTTTTGTATCTATATTTATGAGATGTATTGTTCTGTATTTTTCTGTTTTTATACTGTTCTTTTCTAGCTTTTGTATGAGGATGATACTGACTTCATAAAATAAATTGGGAAATGTTCCTGTCTCTTCTATCATCTGGAAGTATAGAATTGGTGTTAATTCTTATTTAAACATTTGATAGAATTCATCTGTGAAATAATTTGGGCTTGGGATTGGGGGGGTTTAATATTATAAACATAATTTTATTAATCTTTATAGGCTATTTAAATTATCTTTTTCATATTAGGTGATTGTGGTAATTTGTGCTTTCAGAGAAATTAGTCTATTTTGTTAAAGTTCTTAAATTTTTGTGTATGTAATATTATTTATGGCATTTCCTTTGATGTCTGCAGGGTCTATAATGATATCATATAGCCTACTATGTTCCTTACGTTGGTAATTTACATTTCCTCTTTTTTTTTCTTTGCAGTCTTTCTAAAGGCGTGTTAATTTTATTAATCTTGTCAAAGATTCATCTCTTTGTTTCTCATTATTTTAATATTTTTTATTTAAGTTATTTCTATTCTTGACTTTATTATTTCCTTCTTTCTGGTTGCTTTGAGTTTATTTTGCTTGTCCTCCTCCAGATTCTTGGGGGTAGGAGCTTAGAGTACTGATCTAAGAATTTTTCACTTTTCTAATGTAGGCATTAGTACTGTTAATTTCCCTCACAATACTGCTATCGTTATCTCTCATACATTTTGATATTTTTTATTTTCACTTTCATCATTTCAATGTACTTTTGAATTTCCCTTGATATTTTCTCTTAGAATCATGGATAATTTGGAAGTGTGTTGTTTAGTTTCCAAGTGTTTGGAGATTCATCTGGTATTGTTATTAATTGCTAGTTTGATTCAACTGCAGTCAGAGAACATCCTCCATGTTATTTCAATTCTTTTAAATTTGTTGAGATTTATTTTATGATTTTCATGGCATATGTTCCACTTAAAATGAATGTATATTCTGCTGTATAAATGCAGGTGGAGTGCTGGATGAATATCAATTACAGTCTGTTGGATGATGATGTTGAGTTCTTGTATAGTGGTTTTCTGTCTAGTTGTTCTATCAGTTATTGAGAGGGACTGTTTAATCAACTACAATTGTTGGTTTCTCTATTTCTCCTTTCACTCTAAGTTTTTGCTTCACATATTTTATACTCTGTGTTGTTGTTGTTGTTTTTGTTTGCATATATTTAGGATTCTTATATCTCTATGGATTGAACTTTTAATCATTTTATAATGTTCCTCTCTGTCTCTGGCAATTTTTGTTACTCTTAGTTACTTCATCTGATATTAAAGTAGATAGTCTTTTTATTAAAATTTGTATGGCATATCTTTTTTATCTTTTCCTTTTTAAACTGTCTTATATTTGAAATGAATTTCTGGTAGATAGCAAGTAGTTGGGGCATATGTTTTTACTGTACAATTTCTGTATTTTAATTGTTATAGTTAGACTATTTACATTATGTAATTACTGATATATTAGGGCTTAAGTTTTTATTTTTTTTTAATGCCTGTATGAAGGGGCACAGTCCCCTGAACCCTTGTAAGGTGAATCAGTCTCATTTGTGCTCCTTGAGGTACGAGGCCCTGAGAAGGAACATTTCCAGTACTTGGGCTAGATGTGAGTTTTGGGGGATATTCACCCCCAGCTCGCAGAAGTGGCCTTGCTGAAAAACGCAGGCAGTTACGCCCTAAAGGAAAGAATGTGCCAGAGGGCCCTGCCAGGTCACAGCTAGGGACTGATCAGCTGCCTGGGGCAATGGGCCGTTGCACTTTATTCCCTACCTCAATTTACTCAATAACTTTCAGTTAATCATATAGGGAAGTAGGAAAACAGAACAGACAACCCGGGCCTTTGTGGTTTATCTCCATTGTTGTTTATCTCCAAGCAGGGTATTCTTAGTTTAGAAAGGTATGTACGTGCTTTGCTGCATTAATGCTGACAAAGGATTTTTATGACAGTTTTTGTTACCTTTTGTGTTCTTTATTCTTGGATATTGTTATCTGATAATTTTGAGGTTTATACGAATCTTAGTAAAGATGGGTTTTTGCTGAGTGCCCAAGTGAGCCTCAGTCTTCCCTTTTCAAATCATTTATTTCACCTGCAGGGCTTTCCTCCGCATCACTGACCAAGTAGGCTAGTGGACAGCAACACCTGTATTGTGTGTTTGTTATTTCTCTGTTTTCTAGTCCCTGTATTCTTGTAGGTTACTTAAGTATCTTTTTAGAATTTCATTTTGATTTCATTGGAGCATTTTTGAATATATAGCTTTTTATAGGATTATTATTACATAATGTGCACATTGCTTATCACAGACTACCAATATTTTTCAGATTGTGTGAAGTATGGAAATTTTACCTGTCATCCTGTTACTATTCCCTGTTCATAATTGTCTTAAATATTTTCACTACATACATCTAGATCTACACCTGAGAGTGCTGTAATTTTTGCTTCAACCACTAAACAATTTAAGAAAACTCTGGAAGAAAAAGAGAGCTTCTTACATTTACTTATATTTTTTACTTACCATTTTCTTTTTCTCTTCCTGATGTTCCAAGGTTTCTTTGATCTTTTCCTTTTTTTTTTTTAGAGAACTTCCTTTAGATTTCCTTTTAGGGTAGCTCTGCTGGTGGCAAGTTTTTTTAGTTTTGCTTCCTTTGAAAATATCTTGATTTCCTCTTAATCCTTAAAGGATTTTTTCTCTAGGTATGGGATTCTGGATTGCTAGTTCGAAAAACATTGTGCCTCTTCCTTCTGTCCTCAGAGATTATTGATGAGAAGTCTGCTGAAATTTAAATTGTTTTTTTCCCAATAGGTAAGGGTCATTTTGATCTGGTTTCTATCAAGGTTTTTTTAAATTTTTGGTTATTGTCTTTTTTAAGAAGTTTAATTATGCTGTGTCTTGTGTAATTTTGGGGGGTTTACCATATTTGGTGTTTGCTCAACATTTTGAATATGTCAATTTGTTTTTATTTATTTATTTATTTATTTTTGAATAATTTTTATTAAACCATAATTGTGTACCTTGGTGCAATCATAGGGCACAATGTGCTTCATATACAATCAGAAATATTTTGATCGTACTGTTATAGATAGCCTTCATGGCATTTTCTTGATCACTATATAAAGACATTGATACTCTACATTTAATAAGTTTCACCAGTACCCTGCTAAGA
>CAUYON010089108.1:0-34139 GCA_963573935.1 Arctocebus calabarensis
GCAATTGAAGCAGTATCAAAAATAAACTACTGGGACCTGATCAAACTAAAAAGCTTCTGTACAGCTAAGAACATAGTAAGTATAGCAAGCAGACAGCCCTCAGAATGGGAGAAAATATTTGCAAGTTATGCCTCTGACAAAGGTTTAATAACCAGAATCCACAGAGAACTCAAACTTATTAGCAAGAAAAGAACAAGGGATCCCATCTCAGGGTGGGCAAAGAACTTGAAGAGAAACTTCTGTAAAGAAGACAGGTGCAAGGCCTACATACACAAGAAAAAATGCTCACCATTCTTAATCATAGAGAAATGCAAATCAAAACTACTTTGAGTTATCATCTAACTCCAGTAGGATTAGCCCATATGACAAAATCCCAGAACCAGAAATGTTGGCATGGATGTGGAGAAAAGGGAACACTTATATACTACTGGTGGGAGTGCACACTAATACGTTCCTTTTGGAAGGATGTTTGGAGAGTACTTAGAAATCTAAAAATAGACCTTCCATTCGATCCTATAGTTCCTTTACTATGTATATACCCAGAAGACCAAAAATCACATTATAACAAAGACATCTGTACCAGAATGTTTATTGTAGCCCAGTTCATAATTGCTAAGTCATGGAAGAAGCCCAAGTGCCCATGGAGCCATGAATGGATTAATAAATTGTGGTACATGTATACCATGGAATACTATGCAGCCTTAAAGAAAGATGGAGACTTTACCTCTTTCATGTTTACATGGATGGAGCTGGAACATATTCTTCTTAGATAAGTATCTCAAGAATGGAAGAAAAAGTATCCAATGTATTCAGCCCTACTATGAAGCTAATTTAAAGGTTTCATATGAAGGCTATAACCCAACTATAACACAAGAAGGGAAGGGAGAGGGGAGGTTGGGGTGGAGGGAGGGTAATGGGTGGGGCCACACCTATGGTGCATCTTAGAAGGGTACAGGTGAAACTTACTAAATGCAGAATACAAATGTTTTCATACAATAACTAAAAAAATGTTTTGGAGGGTATGTTAAACAGTTTGATGAAAACATTTCAGATTGTATATGAAACCAGCACATTGTACCCCTTGATTGCACTAATGTACACAGCTATGATTTAATTAAAAAAAAAGAAAAGAAAAGAAAAAAATCTTAGATGATGTAGAACTCTTTGTTAAAAAGGACTCATGTAATTTCACCATAGCTTTAGTGGTATTAAAAATTGGTAGATTGACCAGATGTCTTCATTAACATGTTGCCCAGGTATAATTCTCAATACTGTCTTCTTTAATTCTCAAAAAGTTTTCATATTGGACCACACCCGATATAGTTATCCAGTCTTCTTATAGATGGAACATCAGGTCCAGTGTAAAAGATCTAGTTAGGAGCATTAGGTTTTAATGATAGTTTTGCCTTTAGATTTGACTTAGATTTGTCAAGTTACTTCAAAAAATTTGAAAGGGCTAGGTTCTTATCAGTCTGTGCTTTTGTGGTTTTTGTGAGGACTTTAGACTAAAGCATTAAAGATAGGTGAGTTTTCAATAGGCAGACATAAGGAGAAGAGCCCTCTAAGGTTAAGAAACATATGAACAAGGTCTCAGAGGTATGAAAAGTACGTAAATTGTTAAAGAGTCTAAGAAACTTGGTTGGAGGGGGTCAGAGTAGTTTTGAGAAGGTAAATTAGAGCTGATGAAGGGAGTAAGATTGTTCAACATATGCTCTTAATAATTCTGGAAGGAACAACAGAAAATGGATCTGAGATGCTTACAAATAGAAATTTATTTGAAACAGATACAGTGAAAGGCAATGAAGGGCTAAAGTTGGGCACTAAAAATAGTCAAGATAGGAAAGAGACTTTAAGAGAAGAACCACTCTAAGGGTAGAAGTGAAAGTATTCTGTGACTGAAGAATGACTGGATTAGGGGATCATTTATTCAACAAATATTTTTAACACCTTTTTGTACAAAGTTACAATGCAGGGTTTTAGGGTATAAATATCAAAAGCCTTGATCTCTGATATCAAGAAAATATAATCTTTACAATAAATAGAGTGCAACATAATTATTAGCATAAACACATGTTGAAGATTTTGTTAAATTATAGAAAATGAACTTTAAGTCGTCCTGGGCAAGTAAAAATAAGTATCAGAGATGAGGTATTTCACCCGAGGTTGAAAAAATGAACAAAGTGGGTGGTTGGAATAAAAGTAGAATATTTCATTGCAAGGTTCCTTTCTTTACATTCCCAGAGCCCAGTATGGTGTTTATAAGATAGAAAGACCATAAAATATCGGGGTCTATCAGGAGGTGGCTATAGAGGTAGGTGGAAGTAAAATTATGAAGCAATAATGCAGAGAAAGGAAATGACAGCTTAGAGGTCAAAGTTAAAGACTGCTTTGGTATCCTCCACATCCTGGATGGTGCCTTGGTAGCTTGAAAGACCAGATTCTGCCTTTGAAGTTTGCTAGCCTACAATTAAGAGAGTTTACCACCAGCAGAATCTGACTCAATAAATAGAATTATGAATTTCTATTCTAATTACATTCAGAAACTTTAAAAGTTTTGGTCATACTTTGGTCTAAGGGTTAGGCCACAGATTTAAAGAAATCAAGAGTTTTGATATTTTCTGGAACCTCTTTGCTCATCTTTAATTGAAAGGATATTTACTTTTAAACTCAGTTTTCAGGTCAACTCAATTATGCCTCTCTCTGTGACACATGCTCTCATTTCACCTTGGCAGATCAGTTTCATTAGAAATAATCCACGGTGGGGGTAATGTTAACATAATATTGCTTCTAAACTAGGCACAGTTTGATGAAAGATTTGGATGTACTTGGTGGGTTGCTGTTCCAATTTCAGACTTTTTGCTGGCATTCCCTGAGAGCCTGCCAAGAGCAGGGGATGACAGCTAAATGGGCTTTTCATACTCTGAATGTGGCAATGGAGGTTTCGCCTTGTGACTTTCTTTTAAAGCCTTTGGGAACTGATGAACTGAGGCCCTGAACTCCTCAGAGAAATGTTATTTCAAATGGGTACTTGCCAATTCCAAACTCACCCATTGAAATTTGAAGATGAATTAGGTCATCTCTCATATTTATACGTGGTTTAATCCAATGTGCAGTACCATATAACATGTATTATCCAATTTGATTTCATAGTAGCTCTAGTCAAGAATGGCCTTTCTTTCTGCATTTTATGAATTTTATAGATGAAGGCTAGTTTTAAAGAGAGAAACTTGTTTGTCCGTAGTTGCACAGATGATTAAATATTTATAGTTCTGGGAATCAACTTGGTCTACGTAATTCCTAGTCAAGAGCTTATTATACTTCATCATGAAGTCTTACGGGTAAAACTTTTAAATGTTTTTATTGAATGAATGACAATTCAGTCTTTATAGCAAATAATGTCCATACAATAAATTTAGGCAAGCAGGCATAATGAAGATAGAAAAGTTACTAAATTCATTATCTTTGTTGTTTAAAACTTGAGCTTTGGTGTACCTTTCTGTTCATACAATGGTAGGCTTGCTGATTCACTAGTCCAAATGTATGTCATCTTATATACCAAGAATCTCCTCCCAACATGTACATAGAGGTCTTTTTAAAGAATAGAAAATCACCGTAAGGAAAATGTTTTATGGTGAGAAGTTCTGTTTAACCAAAATTATCTGTCTCACTAGCTTAATGGTACAAATAAAGCTCCATCTTTAATGCTTTTGATATTCAAATTGATTGCCTTCCAAGTTGCCTTCACAGAATGACATCACTCATCCTGATCACTGCATCTGCCACAATGATATTTTATGCAACTTCCTTATCATTATCTGGGGCCAAAGGTGTTTCCTAGGTGATCTTTCATTGTTATAGCCCTGATCCCTTTGGTTTATTTTCCTGCCAAGACATTTATTTTCACAGTGCCCATAGTGGCTGTATGATCAGGAAGAATTTTAATATCACTGCCCTTCTGATAAACATTAGATCCTGGCTTTAAGCCTAGGTCTTTCATCCACGATTAATCTTTCCTTATTGTGACCCCCTCTGTGGAAGACCTTTGACGGATTTAAGTTGAGACCATTCTAATCTATAAAAGAGGATCTAATGTTGACTATCAGAATGAAAGCCTTGAAGCCTCTACCAACTTTGTGCACAATAGCTTCTTAACCTGTATGCAAATTTTTCCATCTAATAACAGCAACATTTGTGGCACAACAAAGAATTTCAGGAAGGGTAGGTTTTGATGAATGCCCCCAAATAATTGCACTTAATGTTCACTTGCATTACCTTTACATATCTAAGAGAGATATTTAAATAATTCTTCCTGGAACCAAGAAATCAAGAAGATAGGGCCTCAGGATTTTTACATCTTAGCAAAATTATGAACTATATAAAGTATTACCTACCCAGGCAACTTGATATACAATTAACAGTGTCGTTAAACAGATGATTAACAGTGTCCCCAAAGATTGACAAAGTTGAAAGCCTTAATGTGACTCAAAAATTGGCATAAGTCTTCTGTATATGAGAAGACCTTTGTCTTGGTATTTGAATACCGGATTGATTTAAGAAAGAAGTCTAAAAATTATGTAGGAATTATAAATTTATTCTTATGTAAACATGTGACTCCTAAACTATTAATCAAGATACATTTCACTCTGGTGTCAAAGAAAGGGAGCAATATTAATTGTCTTATGTTGGAATGCCTGAAGGAGGTGGCATTGGATGGGAATGAGGAATAAGAAAAGCAACAGAGTTTTGAGTCCAAAAAGAATAAGAAGCTTGAGCTGCATTTTGACACTTACACCAGAATTGGTCTGTTACTGATGTAAAAATGTTGGGACCAATGAGCTAGAAAAAAAAAATTGCCATTAAGTTAGAGTATACTTAGTACAACTGAAGTCAAGTTGAGCAGCCAGTGGCAGTGGGGTTCAAGTTCAATGGTGTTGGTTTCATCACTGATGGCAGTGAGAATTCTGTGACAATGGCATCATTAGTAATTTTGGCTGTGTCCTGTTTACGTTTTGTCTTCTTTCAGTAATGGGAATCCAGAAGCTCAAGGCACATAGTTGAGAGCTGCTAATTTAAACTATCATTTGTTATCATTTGGAATCAAAATGTCCATTAAAGGCAGGGCTTAGGTGGCCTGAATGTTTAATGCCTTACAATTGAATAAATAGTTCCAGTAATTTGAGAACTATTGGTTGGTCTTGTGTATTGTTTGGGGTCTCAGCAGGAAACAGATGATACCCTCATATGGGATGGACAGGGAAGTTTAACGAAAGCCCTATTCACAGTATTATGGGCAAGGTTGTGGAAAATTAATAAGGGATGATAAAGTATTTTAGGGATTTCAACTAAAAGATCCCTTTCTGTCCTCTCTGTGCCTGAAAGAGCAGAAGAAGGAGCAGTTACCAGAACCTAGAGGGAGCTGTTGCTGCCACAGAAGAGGATTTTGTTTTTGATTTCAAAAAACCCCTGTACCATGGTTTTATATAATAGGAGCTATGGACTTTGGTAAACAGCCACTGCTAACTCATGATGGGGAGGGGCCAGGAAGTACATTCCTCCTTATCTTTTCCCCTCCCATCTCCTCCTAGTACAATCCCCTGTTTGGACTCAACATGAAACTGGAAGGTTAAAATCACCTGATTGATGAAGTACATGCAGGTCAACTTTATGGGGCAAAGAACAAGGTGGAAAAGAGCAGAGTCCAGATCAGGATGGGCAAAAGAGATTCTCTATTACAGGTGGTTGCTTCTAATGATGCCAGTAGCTTAAAGAGTGCGACCAGCTCAAATTCTTGGATTCTTGGCTCAAGGAATAGCTTAAAAGGGAGGTATTTTCTCTGACTATGGAAAAAGAAAATCTTATCTCTTAGAAGCTTAGTACTAAAGAAGACAAAAATCAAACAAATAGTTTAATTCTGTGATTTGCCAAGTTACGATATCTGTTGAATTCAAAATCACATTAGCCTTTCCCTAAAGTTAGGACAGTGAAGTAAGATGAGACTCCAGGGATGAGAATCGGGATATGTGCAATGGACACAGTGCACAATTTCTGGGTGAAGGGCACACTTATAACTGACTTAAAATATACAAAAGTAAATTATGTAACCAATATGTACCCCTATAATATTCTGAAATTAAAAAATAAATTTAAAAAGAATAAGAATAGGTTTAGCGTCCCTAGTTCAGTGATTAGGGCTCTGGCCGCATGCACCAGGGCTGGTGGGTTTGAAAAAAATAGCTGTGCATTGTGGCAGGCATCTGTAGTCCCAGCTACTGGGAGACTAAAGGAAGAAAATTGCTTAAGCCCAAGAGTTTGAGGTTGCAGTGCGCTATGATGCCACAACACTGTACCAAGGGTACCATAGTGAGACGCTGTCTCAAAAAAAAAAGAATAGGGATACGTGGAAAATTCTGTGTGTAAACTAATAAACCCATTGAGCTTTTTTAGCCACTTGAAATATCTCTTCCATTTCCATAACATTGAACAACCAGGAGTATTTCTAATTGTTTGCTCACTTTCTTGACTGAAACATGGACCTGTATGAACAGGAATGCCGATTTCATCGTAGTGACAGAATCCAAAGACTCCCAGAGATATAAGAGTTGAGATGAATTAATCATGTGTGACTCACCCACCCATTCCCTAACTAGTCTCCCAAAGGGCTCAGAAGGCATCTTATCAAGGCCATGAGATATATATTAGCCAGGGGAGCAGGAGCATTTTTGAACATTTTCTAGCAGGTGTTCTCTTTACGATTTTAAGGCAGATGTGCATCTTTGCAAAGATGCTCGGAGATAAGCTTCTGAATTTTTATACAGTTGGGGAAATTCTTGGGAGGGCAGAAACTAAGCAGTATCATCCAGCAAGGTTGTTGCAACCCAGATAGGCTTTACGGATGGCGTAGACAACTTTTGTGCTCTCTGATTGATCATGAATGCTACTGGTCAAGGGCCTACTTGATGCAGATAGTTAAAACACTGATAAACAAAGACTGAACTTGAGCTACTAAAATATAGCGCTGGTCCCTTCCCCATGTCCCATGCTGGAGTCAGGTCAGAGTCCCACGGCTCCTTGACTGAAGGGAAGAAAAATGAAACCCTGAGAGAAGAATCTACAATAACAATCCAAGAGTATACATTTACAATCTGTATTTTCCCCGAAGGGTCCCTACTCATTTACTCAGGTCACTCTGTTTAGATTATTTGTGGTTTGCAAGATTCTGGCTGTGGGATAACAGCAATTCTTCAGGAACCAGAAGGCCTATGTGGTGCTTATGTGAGTCAGGGGATAAATGGAGCTTTGGTAAGACCATTTTACAGCAGGAGGAATGGAACTTTGATCGTTTATCATGTCTTCTTATTTGTTTGCTATACCAATTTTCTGGCTGAATATATTCTGAATATATCTTCAATAATAATAAAAATCCTCATGGTGTCTTTCTGACTCACAGAATAGGGGCTATTAAAGTGGGAGATACTGGAAGTAAGCCTTCCTATTGAAAAGGTAAAGAGAAAGAACTTCCTAAGAGAACTGACGGGATTGATGTCATCGTCATTTAATGACAAGAATGAAATGGGGGTGGTGATTTATTTCTGCAGTTAGGCAGATACAGAACACAGAAGAAGACTTGGGGCATAGTGTCCCAGGTCATTGTTTCACAGCATGTGGTCTACCTATTGGGGATATGAGTATATTTTCTGATGCCTGTCAAGAAGCTATTTAATCAGATTTTGCCTTCTATCCCAATAAACACAAACCCCCAAATAAAATGATTCTTACAAAAGAATCATTATAAGATTATGTCAAGTTTTTGTCTCTAGGCTATAATTTAGACTTCAGGGACCAAGACCATTTCAGGACATAGTGCTGGTCCGAGGATATGGTGTTGATAAGACCTGAGAAGCAGGAGAAGGTACACTATATAGTTGGTAGTCAGTGAGACATAATGTGTCAGGGGATGGTGCTAAATCCCAGGAACATACAGTGTTACTTCACTGAGTAACTAGAGATTTGGTGATGTGGGTCTCACCAGACCCCCAGACATTTGCATTTGTAAGAAATCTATATTGCCTCTGGGTATGCTATTCCATTTTATTTGCTAGGTGATTCAAAAGGCTAACAGGTTGATGTAGGGGGCAAAATCTTTCCATCTGGTCTAGACAATAGGGCAAGAGATCTCTGTTTGTCAGTACATTAGAATGTGAGCTCCATGAAGGTAATAGAGACTTCCTGTCTCTTATTCAACTCCAGAATTGGACATACAAATAAATATTTCTGAATGATTCAGTAACCTGGTAGCTTCAATGGTGCTCAAAGTATCTGAGGTAGATGTAGATGTCTGATGTAGTCTATGATAATCACAAGGTTTTGTAAAAAAACAGTACAGTGAAGATCCCTAGGATTTCAACACAAATTATGTCCTTTTGAGCAAGTAACTATTGAGAAAAACCCCTGGATTGCCTGCCAGGTGACAATATGAATTGTTATCTGATACATTAAGCTATGAACTTGGGAATTAAGAATAGCACCTCACATGTACTGAATCTCATTGATTCTAAGACCACATTTTTGTACATGTAGACACTTCTGAAATCGCCTTTTATCTATAATTGATGGCACATTTACTAGGAAGAATTTTTTTTTTCTTTCTCAAGGTAACGTGCACTGATACTGTCTCTTACAGTTATTGAGATAGGCTCAGTCATTATCATTCCCATTTTAAAGATGAGGAGACTGGGGCACAGAAAGATAAGTAACTTGCTCAAAAGTGACATTTGGTGATAAATGATAAAGAAGGAATTCAAATCCGAGTAGTCTGACATCAAAGGCTGGCTTTTAGCTGTTGTGGTATATGGCATCTTATACCATATGGTATCTTATCATCTTTCGAGAAGAAATATATTATTTCACATCTTAAAATTGATACAATGAGGGGTATGTGGAAACTCATTGTATTTTCTACTCAATTTCCCTGTGAACCTAAAACCTTGTAAGAAATAAGGTCTGCTAATTTAAAAATTGATAGGGCATATCTAAAATGGCTGCATTCATTGTGAATTACCAGGGTAAGATGGAATTGCTCTGTGGATAAGGCTTTTAATTCAGAAATCAAGATGTCAGAAAGTCTCTTTCCTGATCAATCTTCTTGTTTGTTGACTGACACATGAACAAAGAGCTCTGATGCCTCTGGGGGTTAGGATTAGGATTAGGGTTGGATTCTGCAATGGGCTTAATAACAAGAACTGCCACTCTACCATTGATGAGTTGGCATTCATTACTGACTAACAAGCTTGCTGGTGTCAGCAGCCATCCTCAAAGCCTAATTAAATTGGACCCCCGTTCACGGAGGAAGCATGATTTGTCCTGACTGGACTGTGCCAGAGCTACCATTTATGCATTGTTGAATATCTTATATAGTGTTATGATACTTCCAGCAATATTGCTCCTGATCAAGGTATTTACATATTGTAAAAATATTAGAGAACAAACTGATTCTCTAGGGGTTTCACTGGCTGTATTTTACCTTTTCAAATCAATAGTTTCTATAGAATAGCAGATCAACCTATGAAGTCTCAGCTATGGCTGTTGAAAGGAAAGAATATAGTGTGAATTTGGACATTAGCACCTCAAAGAATAAAAGTTTAGGTTACTACACTGGCTAAAAAAAAAATCACAATTATCTGAAGTGCATGTTCAAGGAAAAGGTGATGAAGAAGAAGAAGAAGAAGAAGAAGAAGAAGAAGAAGAAGAAGGAAGAAGGAAGAAGGAAGAAGGAAGAAGAAGAAGAAAAATACCAGCTGTAATGAACACTGTAGTATACCACCCAGATTACTCATTATTAAAAAAATTGTTGCCCCAGCTGAGGAGTCTGCCTACCAAGATCCTTCAGTTGCCTAACTCTTCATAGAGTGGCTCAGCTGTGGAGAGCAGGCTCACTCATTCCCCTTCTGGGGTGGCCCATGTTCAATAATGCATCAATGTGGAGATTTAAAGACTGGTCACCTCAGTCCAACTTGGGAGAACTCTGAGTGGTCATTCTATCTCTCAAGGTCCTCATGGCACTGAGAATTATGGCTCAACTCTTTGTCTACAGTGCTTCCTCCCCAACCTTTCTACAGGTGTTGATTGAAAGAGTTCTCCCAAATAACATCCGGCAAGCTAAATTCTCTTTCTCAAAGAACTAATCCATAACACCAGTTATAGCCTCATCTCAGGTACAAAAATGACAAATATAGCATCAAACCATATTTATTTTCTTGATGTAGCACTTGTGTGTGTGTGTGTACACTTTCTTTTTCTGCTATCTTGCTCTAACCAATGCTTATAAGTACGCACATAACATGTGTTGTTGGGGCTTGATGCCTGCAGCTCAGCGGCTAGGGCACCAGCTACATACACCAGAGCTGGGGGGTTTGAACCAAGCCTGGGCCTGCCAAACAACAATGACAACTACAACCAAAACATAGCCGGGTGTTGTGGTGGGTGCTTGTAGTCCCAGCTTGAGGCCAAGGCAAGAGAATTGCTTAAGTCCAAGAGTTTTAGGTTGCTGTGAGCTGTGATGCAGAGGGCAAAATAGTGAGACTCTGTCTCAAATGAACAACAAAAAAAATCATGTGTTATTGAGGGCTAACTTTTCATTTGATTTAAGTGGTAGGATATCAGAAGGATAGACATCATACCAGAGCTGGCTATAGTATCAGATGCCTATTTGCTTGGCCTTCCATTCAGAAGATGGTGGATTTTGGATTGTTCTGGCGATGGTTTCATTGTATGAGTCAAAAGCAATGTTTTGGGGAATGCTAAGAAGGGAGGAGGAATCAGTAAGAATATTAGCGAATGTGGTTGCTAATGAAACCAAAGTGGACTATGATGAATTTTAGTCATTTTGACTGCCCAGAAAGTACAAATGTCATCTGTATTTTTATCTTAAATATGTACATTATTTTCTTTAATATCCCAGCCATTTAGCAGTTAGGACATAATTATGTGACCAATGTGTGCCCTGTCAGATTCCCCAGTATTAAATTTTGAATTTTGAGGGCATGATGCAAATAGCACAGTCTGTTAAAAGTTGTTCATGGAGACTGTAGCAGAGTCATAAGTCCAATGTCATCCTGGCAAAAATCTAGTATCTGAAGATCACTGGTGGTGTTCTAGGAAGATCATTTTTAGGAAGGACTATTGCTAATTTCCTTTTGTTGCTGTCACGCCTTGTTGTGCCATCTTCTTGCCAGTTCTGTACAGTACCAAATCATTGTGCAATCAATTACTTTTCTGCTTAAGTTCAGCAGAGTCTGTTTCTGTAATTTGTATCTCAAATCCTTAGTAGTATACAAATAACTTGGGATACTCATAAATTCTTACAGTATAGATACCTGATACGGTTGTGGAGGTCAGGACTTGAACTTCAGGGCAAACTAGTGCAATGAAGATGAAGACAAGGGGATTAACCAGTGAAAACCCTGATGAAATAGCTTCATTATGTTCCACCCTGGAAATGAAATGACCCTGGGATGGATAGATATAAGCAACAGGGCCTTATTGGGTTCTTGTGTGGCCTCAACTCTATTCCTTACTCTCTGTTTTCCGTATTCACCTGTGACACCAGGACATTTGTGTTGGCAGGAACTCATCCCAGATGAGCGATTACTAGTGAATCTGGGAATATCTGTATCACAGACTTGGACTGATCCCTGAGTAAATGGCCCATGGCCATCTCAAAGGCCTTCTTTCCAATTCTGCAGCAGCTATAAAACTGGCAGGAACAAAGAAGCTTATTGGTCAGGAACAATAAAGCCATAGATCTTATCCCCATCAAAGCAGTCCTCTATTTATGTAGGTGCGTTCTTAAAACTACATGCCAAATCTGTGAATGTCACAACCATGGCAAGAAAAAAACTTGCCTGGCAAATCCACACAAACTGCCAAGGCAGCCACAAGCTGTTACCTGTTTCTTTTTGTAATATTTTCATTGCAGCAAGTAATACATCTCCTCTTATTTAAATGGCAGATGTTAGTGTTACGTTTGCTTAGGTAAACCCATAAAAGAGGAAGGTTAACTCATAGCATCTGGAAGGTAGGGAATAGGTTAATCCCTTAGGAGCCAGAAAGGGGTTGAGAAAGGAAATCTGAGCAATAAAGATCACCCTAGGGACCAAGAATGAACAGAGCAGCGTTTTCTTTGCAGTCTGGAGTTGGGTAACTGTTAGTAAAATACCAATGTTCCCTTCCAACTCAGAAGGGAGCAGGTATCTCTCGGTTAGATGGGAAATCACTCATTACAGGAGCATAGTTATCATTATGGCTTGAATCTCATAGACAGATTCAAGTACTACTGAAATTAGAGTACTAATGCACTGGGAATTGAGAGAACATGTAGAGTCTTAATAGAGTTTTAAACAGAACCGCCCTCCTAGTACTTGCTGGAATTTAGTAAGCACCTGCTAAATGCTCGCCACTACGCTCAGCACTTTCTCATTTCATTTTCTCAGTCATGCTCTGAGGCAGGTTTTATTTCATGCATTTTCCAGATGAGGCTCAGAGAAGTCACTCAGCAAAGTCTTTTTGTGTATGTGTGACAGGGTAAGTCAGATTTTCAAGTCCAGGCTGTTTTTACTGCACTCTAGAGATGGAGCAAAATAGCCACAAAACATCTGGCCACGAGATAGGCATGTTGGTTCACTCCGGGCTCGTCCTGGCCTTCTGAAGTTAACACCGGCCAGTGTGTGTGAGTGTGTGTGTGTGTGTGTGTGTGTGAGCACATGTCCCTGGGTACCACTGTCAGATTCAGAACCTCAGGCTGCCCTGAAATGCAATCTAACCCAGTGTGGGATCTTTCCTAGTCTTCTGTTCCTTGGCCTCACAGTTTACAGAAAGCGCTACATCAATCCGCTTTACCCTGGAACGAGTTCTAAAAGAGAGCGTATTACTTTTTCCATGCACAGGGAAGAGAAGATAAGGGAGATGAGTTTGGAACAAACTTTGTGAGAGCGCTTTGTCTTGTCACAAGGGCCTTTATCACGTGGCACTTTCAACGAACCCAAACACCAAAACCACTAAAATGAAGAGTGGTTTTAAAAACATGCAGTTTGAATCACCCCTGTTCCACAGAGTAACTGAAATAGGAGCTGAAAATGACCTGCTTGGCCATTTTACCCTCCTGGAGTCGGTACAGACAGTTGTCTGTAGATGAAGCTGCCTCAGTCCTATTTGGTTTGATGAGCTAAGTATCTGGGGACTCCTCGTTTCCCTCCTAGATAAGTCGGTCGCCTAACAGTTCTTACTGCTTGGAAATTTTCCTGACCTCTAGCCAAAATCTTGCTTTGCTTCATTTCATCTCATTATTCTTCCTTCATATTCTTGAACCTCTGACTCATTCTTTTGTCTCTAGAAGTTCCCACTCTTCTCAAAGTCTGGCCGCTTGAGAGTCTTCTTCCATCAGTTTCGCCAGTGTCCAGGCTTTTCTGGATGGTCATTTGAAATGGAGAACCTCCACAATGAAGCTCAGTGTTTGGTGCCTGAGAGTGGAATTGGGAAGTGGTATTCAGCTTAGCTGAGTTTTTTCCCAGCACTTCTTACAAATAGTATTTCTGTCTTTCTTTTTTCTTTAAATAATGTTTTTGTTGATACATATCAGATGTACATATTTTAGGGTAGCATGTGATAATTTGATACCTTTGTATATCCATCATCTTAAATATTTTATCTTCTCTTTATGCTGGGAATATTCTAATTATTCTCTTCTAGATATTTTTATATGGACAACTGATTAACGTTAACTATAGTCACCCTACTGATCTATGGAATATTGGGTCCCACATCCTAATGACAGAAGAAGCAACACATATCTCAGAGGGATTTGCAGTGTAGCCCAAAGCGACTTGAGATTATCCTGATATTACCCATTTTCTTGCAAATATTTACATCATAAATGCAACTGTGATTGTTTTAATACAAATCTATTTTAAACTAACCAATTACATTATTCAACCCTATGTCCTCCCCCTACTTGCAACTCCAGCCTTGTAAAGCCCTTAAGTAAAATTGTCATTGCAGGAATGTGTATTATTCTACGCCCGTGACCTCAAATACTCCCTGACATATTATAATGATAATGTAAATTCCAGTTGGAGGAGTATGATTCCAAGGAGTAGTATGATTCAAAAATGTCTGTCAGAATAAGGTAAGGGAAAAGAATCTAAAGTAAGAGGTGAGAGAGAGAGTCTAGGTAATAGAAAATGGGGACACTCTATTTTGGGGCAGGTTAGCATCTTGCATCTTACAGATTCAGGACAAGTTATTTAACATCTCTGATATTTACCTTCTGCAGTGGGAAAAATGAACATAGAAATCTTGTTTTCAGGTTTCAAAGAGAGAACACTTGTGAAAATACCTAGCACAGAATTTTGTATTGTTAGCATGAAATAAACATTACTCGTCTTTTTCTTTATTTAAGGAGGGCTCTCGAGGAGATAGAGATAAAAAGAAGAAAGTTTATCAAGCCTCTTTCAGTCTCATTTCCCTTCTCCAGTCCTACTTGTTTTTTGGAGCAGACAACTTTCAACTCAAGTTTCAACGCCTACTGACTGCCTGAGCCAGTCTGGGCCAAACAATTTAAGGACCTTCTCCTGCCCACTGGAAAGAATTTGGAATTAGTCTTATTGCCAATATTGTGCTGGGGATGGTCCTTGGCCATTTGCCCTTTCTCTGAGCCTCAGCTCTTTTCTCTAATCTCCATCTTCTAACTGGGACTCACCTTTGGTTTCTTGGGTGCATTTCAGTAACTTTGCTGAGACTGAAGCCTCCTGTCAACACCACATCTATCTAGCAGGGCCCAGCATCTGCGTGACTTTCATTAACACTTTATCACAGGTGCCGCGTCCAAGCAATGGGCTTGTCCTAGGTGTTTGTCTACTTCGCTTTATCAGCCCATTGTCGGAATCCTCTTCATGAGCTTGGGGACTCTGGCATCTGCATGACTCTCATTAACCCATTCTCATGAGTCGAGCCAAGTTGATGGGTTTTGCTATTCATATACTTGGGTTTTGTTTTGTTTTTAATCAGTCCAGTTAAAAGCCTCTTCTGAAATTTAATCATCCTCATTTGTGTGAGCTGAGGATGGAAGTAGGAACTAACCTCCCACCAAGGAAGCAGATGCTTCTTTACCCTCAGCCTTGGCAGCTAGAATGTAGGCACCTGTCTATAGGTGTTTGGCCAAATAGACGGTCCTGCTTGAGTCTCTAAATTTTGAGCTATCAATGAAGAGAACAGGTCAAAATTAATACCAGAGGCAGAGGGGACGGTGCCCAGTGTTTCCTTGGGGTCAGAAGAGAAACCCAATCCAGGCTGCTCTTATGGCCTTAATTTTGTTTGAGGCTCTGGACATTCACCCTTTTTGCTATTCCTGCCCATTTTTGAGCGTGTTATTTGGGTCTTACTATAAATTTCCTGAGCAAACTCATGCCCTTCCACAAATCCTTTTATGGTTTAGGTAGCTAGAGTCCCTTTTAGGTGTTTGCATCTAAGGGTCCTGACTCAACAAATCCTACTTTAATCCAGGCTTCCAATCTGAATCATAATGCTGCCACCTGCTGGATTAGTTGTTTATTGTCAGCATCTTGGGCCAGACCAGGACCTCCAGAAAACATGGACTGTATTGTTCTTTGTGGTGAGCACTGAGATGAGCCCCCCAAATCTCCTGTTAGTGAAGCCCTGTTCTAACACATGCCGGGAGTGCTGTCAGTAGTTGGCCTACAGCCCTCAGCCCTTTCACAGTGAGGCCTCATTGGCAGAGTGCTGCCTTGACCAGTGCCACATTCTAGTTGACCACATCTTGGCCTTGGTGGATGGGACCATCTGAGCCCAAATGAAGACAGCTCTGAAGGGCCATTCTAGTTTTAGAGCTTCCTGTAGGATTTGCTGGATGTCTGTTGCAGGGTGATCCCTCACTCTGCCTGATCCTGCTTTCCTCCCCTCTCTTCATGAAGATATTGATCTTAATAGACTCCTTAAAACAACCCCTGCATGCTGCCCTCCATCTCAGAATCTGCTTCCCGGAAGACCCAATGTATAAGAGTCTCTTCCATAACTGAGTTAACAGGACCCAGCCCTGTTTCTCACAAAGAGCAAGTGCAAATATCTATTTGTAGGATAACCAAATGAGTCCTTTCATCAACGGAGAGGTTGATCTCCTCTTGCCCATGACTGAATCTCTCTTCTGTGGTGGATCCCATCCCTTTCCACCTTCTCTTGCTTAACTACAGCCCTCTCTTCACCTTATTCCTCTTTCTTACATATATCCAATCCTTAAACATGGGAGACTATCAAAGCTTTGCCTTGGGTCTTCTTCTCGAGGTGGTGTCAGTCACTTACATGGGTTGTAAGCTCCAAAAGGTGATTGACAAGTTCATTTGTTTGTTGTATTCCTACCACCTATCATAGTGCTTAGCAGTGTGTAGCCACTCAGCAAATAGATATTTTATTGGATGAAAGTCTCCAGATCTTTTATATTTCTTTGTCAGGGAAAAGAAAGCAAACCTCATTGCTCAAAGGAAAAGACAGGAGGGGCAAGCCTACTTAGTGTTTGAAAAAGGGGAAAGATGCCAGGTATGGTGGCTCACGCCTGTAATCCCAGCACTCTGGGAGGCCAAGGCATGTGGATTTCTTGAGCTCACGAGTTCGAGACCAGCCTGAGCAAAAGCAAGACTCCCTTCTCTACAAAATAATAGAAAAACTGAGGCAGAGGATCACTTGAGCCCGAGTTGGAGGTTGCTGTGAGCTATGATGCCATGGCACTCTTCCTAGGGTAACAGCTTGAGCCTCTGACTCAACGAAAAACAGGTGGGGGGGGGGAAGATTATGTTTAACCACTTAGGTAACTTATCTGTCTTCTTCTTAGCATATCCTATTATTTCTACTTCTCATCTCTTCTCCTTTTTCATTCTTTATTCATATTAAAATGCAAATGTTGCCATGGCTAAAATGCTCTACTCAAAGCAAAAAGTGTTTTCATAGATATCAGCAGCACAAAAGAAAGGTATAACTACTAATCTGTATAGTCCTTATCATGTTGATCAAGTGCAGTTTGGTTGCCTTTGCAAAGGAGAACTAACTATCTACAGGGTCTCATTTGATACAGACAGTGCTATGAAGCTCTTCTTATTACTTCTGCTTCATTATTGATGGCACTGACCCTCAAGGAGTTTAGCCTTCCCACACCCATTTACACAGTGTGTAAGTGGAAGATCAGGGGTCAGGTTCATGTCTGTTTAACTCTGAATTCCATGGTCTTTTACATGATGTTGTTATAGGCAAAATCCATAATTTCAGGCACTTTTTGAGTTTCTTGGTAGGGGAGAATTAGTCAAGTTCTAGCTAATGTAACTTTTAATAAGATCTGCCCTGCCTTAAAAATTGGAAACCTAGTTCCTCTCTGCAATGCCTCTAGGAAGAGAAAGGACCCTCAGTACAATTGTACAGTCCTTAATAGAATTCCTGGAAGAACTCCTGGATGAAATAGGAGCTTATCTTCATTTGGAAAGTTCATCCAATTTATAGTCTTTAGACACAACCTTTGCCCTGGGAATCAAAGTGTCAACTAATATAGAAAAAATAAAACAAAACACAACAACGCAGAACATAGATGTGGCACCTCTTCTGATTTAAATTTGAAAAATTTACCAAATCTCAGTGTGGCCAAAAGTTACCACAGGGAAGCTATTTCTTTTAAGTGAAGGAAGGAACATAGAGAGAGTCCTTCTTTAGAGAATAAGAAGTTGCACCCCGAGAGTGAGTGATCTGGCCTCAGGCTCAAAATCCACTTATTTCTCTTCAAATCATAGTCTTGCTCATAGGGCGCTTCTTACGGAATGCCATCTGCAACTGTGCTATACTTTACATTTGGAAACAAGCCTTCCTTTCCAGTTTTCCAAGCCTGTCTGTCTGACCACTTTCTTGACACACTATTTGATCACAGCTCAGAAATTTTAACCTGCCTGAAAAACACTGTGGATGGATTTTCCAGGAATGCTAACCTAGACTTGAAAACAATGTTTGGCTTTAAGTAGTAGTTTCTCTTCCCTTTTTGCCCACTTTCACACAAAAAATATATTTGAATCAGCCGCCATGTATGTATGTATATATGTGTGTGTGTGGTGTTTGGAGATTGGAAAAGCAATTCCAAGTTATTGATAGTGGAGACAGGAGAGTGCCTGAGTTTTTGGTCTGAAAGGTTTTGGCCTTGGTCTGATGGTTCACAGATGTGATGGGCAAACCTGTTATTGATAATGTGGAAGAACTGGCAAAGTATTAAGACAGGAAAATCCAATACAGATCCTTTATGAGGCCTGAATTATAGTTCTTAAACATCTGTGCTCTCTGCTTCTTTGTTTACCATCTGAAAATCATTCTTACTCACTTTTTAAATCATTTCTTTGGAGCTGCCGAGATTTTTACTGTTGCCTCTGCTCCTACAACTTTATAGCAACTATCTCCTGAGAGCTCACTGCCTACATAAGGCACAGTTTGGGAGATTTATGGACATCCCTTAGCTAAAGCCCTATAACCATAAGAGGTGGGTATTCCTGACCATCTCCATTTTAGCTGAGAATGCTAAAATTTTACAAGTTGAGAACCTTGTCCAATGTCGCAGAACTTGCAAGAAGCAAAGGCTGTGTTCAAATCCAGATGCATCTGATTCCAGACACTATACTTGTAACCAATAAACCAAACTGCCCCCTAGAAGCTGCTGAAGCTGCTTGCTTTCCAAACTGTATCCAGAATCCAGCCCTCCAGCTGCGGCCTTTATCCCTTCTTGGAGAGCTCTGTAGGTACGTATGCACTTTTCAGACAGAATGCAGCGTGAAACTTAGTGAATGGAGGAGCCAAAGAGACAATGAGTTTAACAAACACAGACTTTGCCTCCCTCAGGATGATGTTGCTGGCTAAAGGTCGACCTGTTCGTTGGCAGTGGAGACCAGGATCTGCTCTGTGGAGAAGAATTTAGCGGCACACAAAAGAACTACCTCTGTGGGTTTTCCTATTTCTGGGAAAAACAAGTGCTGGGCAATAGCATGTGAGTGAATAAATTTTAAATCTGGTGTAGGTCACATACCTGGTATTCTAATGTCCTCAGGGTCATTTGAAAAGCAAGCTACATTGCTTTTTTTCTAAAATAGATTTTTATTTTTTATTGTTAACATTTAATTAATTTTTAAATTGAAAAATAACTGTATGTGTATATCACATATCACACGATGTTTTGAAATATGTATACATTAACATATTACCTCACATACTTTTTTTTTGTAGAGACAGAGTCTCACTTTATCACCCTCACTAGAGTGCTGTGGTGTCACACAGCTCACACACATACTTATTTTTTGTGGCGAGAACACTTAAAATCTATTCTCTGCAATTTTCAAGAATGCAATACTTAGAAGGACCTCTATAAAGGAATTATGAAACCCTATGAAAAGAAACAGCAGAAGACATTACCAAATGGAAGAAGATACCATGCTTTTGGCTGGACAGAAGCAACATTGTTAAAATGTCTATACTACCCAAAATAATCTATAGAGTCAATGCAATCCCCAGATTCATTGCAACTCCCATTAAAATACCAACATCATACTTTGAAGAACTGGAAAAACTAGTTCTTTATTTCATATGGAACTAGAGAAAAACCCATATAGCTAAGGTAATTCTTTGTAATAAAAACAAAGCCAGAGGCATCATTCTATCAGAGTTCAGGTTATGTTACAAGTCCATAGTGATCAAAACAGAGTGGTACTGGCACAAAAATAGAGACACAGACATACGGAGCCAAATAGCAAACCAAGAAATGAAACCAGTTTCTTATTGCCATCTGATCTTTGATAAACCAAACAGAAGCATACAACTGGGAAAAGAATCTCTATTCAAATAAATGGTGCTGAGAGAACTGGATAGCCAGGTGTAAAAAACTGAAAGTGAACCACACCTTTCATCACTTACAAAAATGGACTCAAGATGGATAAAAGCTTGAAATGTAAGATATGAAATGATAAAAGTCCTAGAAAAAAGTATGGGAAAAACTCTTGAGGATGTTGGACTGGGAAAGAATTTATGAAAAAGACTTCTATGGCAGTCGCCACAACAAAAATAAGCAAATGGGACTTAATTAAACTGAAAAGCTTCTGCACAGCTAAGGACACAGCTATTAAAGCAAAAAGACAAATTTCAGAATGGGAAAAGATATTTGCAGGGTATGAATCTGACAAAGATTGATAACTAGAATCTACAAAGAGCTCAAATTAATCAACAAAAAAGAGCAAACAATTCCATCTATCTCTGGGCAAGAGACATGAACAGAATCCTCTCTGAGGAAGATAGACAAAGCATTAGCAAAAATATGAAAAAATGCTCATTGTCCCTAATCATCAGAGAAATGAAAATCAAAGCCACCCTAAGATATCACCTAATCCCAGTGAGAATTGCCCACATCACAAGTGCCAAAGTTGCAGATGCTGATGTGAATGTGAAGAGAAGGGAACACTTACATTGTTAGTGGGACTACACACTAATAAGTCTCTTTGGAAGAAAGTATGGCGAATCCTTGAAGAGCTCAAATTAGATCTCCTATTTGATCCTGCAATTCCCATTACTAGGCATCTACACAGAAGAAAAGATATCATTCTATCATAAGGACATTTGCACTAGATTGTCTGTCGCAGCTCAATTTACAATCACCAAGACATGGAAACAAACATTAATGCCCATAAATTCAGGAATGGATTAACAAACTGTGCTTTATATTGGGATACTTACTATTCAGCCATAAAAAGGTGGAGACTACTTCTTTTGTATTAACCTGGATAGAGTTGAAGCATATTTTTTTTTAGTCAAGTATCACAAGAATGGAGAAGCAAGTATCCCATGTCTCAATACTAATATGAAGCCAGTAGATGATCTAATACACACCCACATAAGAGGAAAACATTTCATTTCAAGTTGGGGGGAGGAGGAAGAGAGATTAGTGTGTTCCCACTTAATGGGCACAATGTCAGAGGATATGGTATATCTCTTGAGTATGGGGCACAACTACAAGAGGAACTGTACCTAATAAATGCAAACACTGTAACCCAGTTGTTTGTAATCTCACATTAACCTTAAATAAAATTTTTTTAAAAGGATGCAATACATATTATTAGCTACTCTCAGCATGTTGTACTATAGATCTCTTGAATTATTCCTTCTAAGTGGAATTTTGTGTCCTTTGACCAACATTTCCCCAATTCCTTCCCCTTCCCTGCCAGCCTTGGGTAATCCCCATTCATATAGGTCTTTTGATGGCTCAGATTTTGGTTGTTCTTTGCTTCCCAAATGAGATGCTTTTATTAAGGTGATTTAGAAAATGAATTTTATCAGTAATAAATACAAAGGAATACAACTTTGACATTTCTAAAGTTCTGGCCCATATAGAATGGAGGAGGGGGTACTGTTAAAGGATATTTTTAGTGGCACATAGAAAGATAAACTCAAACTGGTATAATCAATACAGAAAATATATTGATTTACATAACTGCAAAGGCCAATGTTAAAGCTACACTTCATACCAGGTTTGGGTCAGTGGAACTAATGCATCAGTTTCCTATAATTGTTCTCACTCTTCCAAAGGGTTAACATCATTATAAATATTCCTCATGGTTTAAGATGGTTTCTGGCAACAATTGAGGCCAAGCGTTTTCCAGAAAGGAAAGAGGGAATCTTCTTACTACCATATTAAAGTCCTTTGCTTAACTATGATCAACCTAAAGCATGAGATTATCTATGATTCAACCACTGTTGTTGTGTAATTTGAGAGAGATTGACTCTGTCACCTCTACAAGTGTGTGTAGGTTGACAAATGAGTTGGCATAATCCTATCTTCTTTTCTTCATAACTTCAGAATTGGACATGTAATTCAAGCCTAAGCCAAGCTAGAGATGGTTATTGTTTTGGTCAGTAGTAGTATTTTCATGGTGAATGGGTACAGGTTAAATAAACACTGGACATGCAACTGTGCTGTCCACTTTAGGAGGCAAGACCAAAATACAGCAATACTTCATTTGTTGGTCATTGAGAGAAATGTTTTTATGTAGGAAAACTAGTTATACTACTTTAAGTCAATATAATCCTATTCGTATGCTGCTTAGAATTAGAATTAGAATTAGATTAGAATATCTTAGTCCATATTCCATGCAGCATTCAGGAAAGTAACATAAGTGGTAAAGTCCACCATTTCTCGTCAAAACATTTCATGAGAAGCTCTAGATTTGAGACTATTTTTGACTTTTCTCTAAATTTTTCTTCATTAATTTCTCTCTAACATTAGAAAAAAAGTTCATGCTACATTCACCGCACAATTGCAAAGTTATGTAAATATGAATGAATTTATTCTTCATCCCAGTGATCCCAGAGATAATTAATATTAACACTTTACTATGTATTTCTTCAACTTTTTTCCAAGTTTATACATGAATCTATAAACATACATATGTAAATACATATATGGAGTTCGTTGTTTCTCTTTATAAAAAACGAGAATATATTATTCACAATGATTAACAAATATCTTTTTGTACTTAACAACACATCACCAATATACTGCTACATCCATACTACATCTGTAATTTATTCTTCAGTAGATCCTTATTATAGATACACAAAAAATGTATCAAACCATTCCACTATCAATGGAATAAAGCTGTTTTCTTTTTTTGCTACTAAAACAATGCATTTTCACTTTATTTCACCTAGCATGACTTCCTTTTCTCACTAGACCATGGAATAACATATTCTTTTTCAACAATTTCTGCCTTACCACTTAGTCCTGCACTTGACACATAGTACTGATGTCAATTACATAAATATTTATTCAATTGATTTCCCATTGTAACATGGATTTAGAACATTAACCAAAATAGTGAGTAATTCATGATGGGTACATTCCAAGGAATTTATACATCTTCTTCAGATTCTTGATGCTACTTTCACCAGTCAAATTTTGGCAGGAAATCAACTCAAACAAGGTGTTTGGGTGAGTTTAATGAAAGGCTAATTTCAAAGGTGAGGGCTGACTTAAGGGAAACCAATGAGGGACAGTGAAGTAGCTTAAACCTAGCAGGAGTCCTTTCCTTATCCTTAAACCTGAAGGATTAGGGGATGGACTGGACTCAGGAATCCTGAGAAGGAGCAGCAGTTAGAGAGGAAGGCTACCTGCCCTAAAGAGTGATGTCATGAGAGGGACCCAGCTACTATCTGCCATGGTCCATCAAGGAGGAATTCCACGGGAACAAATGCCTCAACCCCATTCTCCTGACCTTTCCCCTCCTGCTGTTGTTTCCCATTGGCCAATACTAATGAGAAAGAAAGGGAACCCAATGATATTGATGATAAAAGTCAAACTTTTTGGCCTCTGAGCAGATGGAAAAGGATAGAAAGTGGCGATGACCCAGCACACTGCCATAGCATATATTGTTCCTCTCTGAATGTTCAGGAACTGTGAGTGAAATGTAATTTTTTCTTTCAGATATAATTTCCTACACATGAGACTGAAGGAGTTTACGAAGCTGTTTCCAGTAGGGACATAATTTCTTAACTCTTTACTTTTACCACCAACATGTGCAATAAGAATGAGTAAAATGACTGTCTACTCTTCAGGACAGGGTCATGTTTGTGCTCCATAAAGGCTGGCATGGGGAAAACTGATCTGTTTCAGGAATTGCTTTTCATCAGCACTGTTAATATACAGATGCTAGAGAGCCCTCATAAGTCATTTCAGAGGACTCTTTCTTGGCTTGGTGAAACTAATGATGAGTGACATTATATGATTCGCTTAGTAACTCGGCAAACAGGTATGAGTGAATTCTCAGTATTAGGACTTGTGTAAGACACTGGGAAGAATACAAGAAACAACCAGACACATCCCTTAAGGAGATTACCATCTCCAGGGAGAGACAGGAAGGTCAATGGATCTTTACAGTTCAATATGTAAATTGGATGCTAGAGCCTTTTAGGGGCAGTGGAATGTAGGGCTGTTTGCTTGTGTTTGGGGACTGGATCCATCACCTACTACCTCAGAGGCTTTAAGCAAGACACTGAACTTTGTACGTGTAATGCTAACCATGACAGATTATAGTTTCTCCAAATGGCCACAACAATAACTCTCATCCCATATGAAATGTGATCTTGCCATCACTTACTTCCCACTTTTCATCAAAGAGTAGAATTAAACTTTGAATTTGTGCATGTGCTGGGACTGCTCTGACCTACAGAGTAGGGTGGGAGTAACACCACCAGTTCTAGATCTTCTCCGGGTTATCTGGCCTGGTACATTTCATGTCTTGTCTTTGTAATGCTCCTTCTGGAATCTCCAGCAATGTGCTGTGAGAAGCCTGAGTCACCAGGAGAAGTCATGCATGGATACTCTGCACATGAGCCCTAGCTTAGCTCCCAAACATGTCCATGTGACTGAGACATCTTCAACTTCCATCTCATTCACAGGTTGGTCACTCCAACCACAGCTGGTTTCTGTCTGCAACCAAAAGGATGACCCCTCCCCCCGAGGAGAACTACCAACAGAGCCCAAGCAACAGACAGAAATGTGAGAGGTAATTACAAATTGTGTTAGGGCTCTACATTTTTGTGATGGTTTGTTACACAGCCATAGATATTCAGAAGAGGGATGATAATAAAAGCACATCCCTCATAACATCGCTGAGAAATTAATAAGGTAATCTACATGGAGTGCTCTCCATAGCGCCTGGCATAGAGCAAACACAGGAGAAATGCTACTTAGTCTTGGTACTACTGGGTTAATATACTGTGGGATTGGGGAGGAGTTCTTAATGCAGCTTATGTGTCTTGGGGTGTTTGAGGGGTGGATGGGCTGGAGCAATGTCAGGAGAAGTGTGATGGACAGAGGGATGCCAGCATCTCCTCTGAGACACCTCCCAGATCCTTCGCCCCTGGTTGGGTGAATGGCTCCTCTTCAAGGTTCTCTGTGGGTGCCTTTGTACTCACCATGCTGCATTGTAACTACTTGGCAAAATGTTTTCCCAATCAGGCTGGGAGCTTCTGGGGAAAGACCTTTGTCTTATTCCCAGCACTTGTCAACCTAGTATGTGTTCATAAATCAATTAACTTATTCACTTCCTATTGCTTTGCTGATATTTATATACTGGTTTTACATTTAATGAAAAAACTGCTCCTGATATTTTTGCCTCCTGAATTAGCAGAGATTTGAAAACCATATTCTGAAGAGCCACTTACCTACTCTAAATCTCAGAGAAGCCCTATCTATAAAACGGGATACTAATAGCCCTCACCTCATAGACAGATATGTTAAAGCTCTTAAGATAAAACGCTTAAGCCCAGGAATTGGAGGTTGCTGTGAGCTATGATGCCATGACACTCTACCCAGGTTGACAGCTTGAGGCTCTGTCTAAAAAAAAAAGATAAAATGAGGCATAGGAATCCCTCTAACAAATGCTGACAGGCAGCTCATTTCTCCTGTTTTCAGGTAAAAATGTCTCTTCGTGACACTACAGTTGATTCTGTTGCATTCATTTCTACAGCTTTGTACAATTTTCAAATCATTACACGTAGGAAATGCTTGATCTCAGTTCAAATTGGATCTTGCTCTTTACCGCATAACCATGACAGTTACATAGAGTAGGCATAATTGTCCCTCCTTTTCTTCAGATAAACTAAGGTTCAGATAAGGCAAAAAAATTTATTCAAGATGACTTCAACTTAGCACTTTGATTTCAGCATGACATTTTTCTACAAGATTTTTTTTTTAGTTGTCAATATCCTTGAATGGAAAGTGGCCAATGTTTGTTCTCTGAATACCTTCGTTTGACTTTTCCTGCATCTCTGGTGATGATGGGACACTGGGAGGTTAACCTGTTTAGTGGAAGACTTCTGTGGAGGAGATTGGGAAAAAGACCTTTGAAATCCAAAGGAGCAGTCATATGATCTAGATACAGTGTAGAATTTAAATTCAGGTCTATTTTTAGGGATATGTTTGGAAAGTTTTCCTTAATGCATTAATAGTATTTCTGACACAAATGGCCTGGAACCCACAAAAAAAGATGAGGGAACATGAATTTGGATTGTAGATTTCAACTTCATAGCTTAAATGTGCAAAATACACTATGTATGACTGCAGCTAAAGATGAACATTGCCCCATTTCACATATTAACCATTTGGCTGGCTTCAGTGGAGTACAGATCTGTGAAAAACAAGTTGGGCAAGGATGATAGTAGAAAGCAGAAATACAGGAACATAAGAACTGAGGATTTAGGGTTTTCATGGTTAGAGACAATCATTGTGACATACCAATTAAGCAAAAAGCAAAGGTACTAGTGTCCAAATGATTAGTGACAAATCAAAGTAAGTCTTTACATTTTTGCTTAGACCTTGAGACAGGCAGGCAAGAAGATCTGAGGTGGCAGATGCAATTTATGGATTTGTCCTGACTCCTGTTGCTAATTAACATTGCCTCTGTTTTTGAAGTGTGATTTTGGACAACTCATACTCTCTGTGGGCTCTAATTTCCTCACTATTGAACTTAGGATAATGTCACGCTTCCCTTGTAGGATTTTTGTGAGCATTAATGAAATCATAGCCTCTGGTGGTTTAGCATAGAGCTTAATTGGTAGAAATTAGTCAACAGAAGTTTGCCAATTGACAGCATTAATAAGATTATTGTTGAATAGGGTATCAAGCCAGCGCTCATATCCAGGGGAAGTTAGGGTAATTTTGTAAATCTCTATTTTACAGGGTTTCTGCCTCAGAGCATTCATTCAGGAGCATTCCCACCTGTTGTTGAAATTGGGTTGCTCCCAACTCTTTGGTGCAGGAAGTTTCCATTACCTCTGAGATGCTGGCTGGGATAAAATTGGCCACTAAGGGACTGTTTCCATCTTTGTCAGGGGTATGCCAGTCACTAGGTTATTGGGTCCTAACATCTAGAGAGGATTCTGAAACTCTGCAGGTTAGCTCAGCTATCCTTACTGTTTAAGTAATCTTAGACCGTTTACCAGACCCTTCTGAGTCTCTGTTTACTTATCTGCAGGATGAGGATATAATACCTTCCTCAGAGGTGTAAGGAAATTATTTGCAATCACATATGCAAAGCACCTGGTGTTGTGCCTGGCAGAATGGAATTAGCACCCATTGATTTCCAGTGTGTACTCATCTCCAGCTGCTGTGAGTATTTAATAGCTCACAGATGCCTGCTCTCAGGCAAGGAAAGCTATTTAAGATAGGCTAAGGCAGTACTGGCTTTAACATGTGATTAGTGAAATGTGATGAAGTGTAATGTATATATGTGCTGAAGGGCCCCAGTGGACCAGACCGCTTGCCAGTTGACCTTACTGACCTCACCTGGACATTCTTGCTTACCTTCTTCCTGCTTCCCTTGCTTCCTTATTGTTCTTCCTGGAGAGCTCTCAATCAATAATTCACAATTATTGGCTATCCCAATTATTGCTTCTAGGGAACCAGACACTTGTCTTTTTTTTTTTTTTATTAAATTACAATTGCATACATTAGTGCAATCAAGGGGTACAATGTGCTGGTTTCATATACAATCTGAAATGTTTTCATTAACCTTTTTAACATAGAACATTTTCTTTTCTTTCTTTTTTTTCCCAGTGGTAAGACAGAATTTATTTACAAAAAAGAATACAGAAAACACTAAAGCTCCTGGTAGAGAGAGAGAACTCAAGTGGGGAGAGAAAAGCTCTCTCCGTTTCTCTCCTGGTCTTTCCATGTCTCCCCCTTTAGGTTTTTAGTAGGTATATATAGGTGTATGGGTTCCTTGGACAGGAAATGAATGAACACAGTCCCTCCCGCTGGGGGCAAAGTGAATGAATGTATCAATGGATGAACATAGTCCCTTCTGCCAGGGGAAAGTGAATGAATGCATCAATGAATGGACACAGTCCATTCATGGAATTAAGGCCTAGAAAATTCACATGAAATTGACCTAGGCATAGGAAATGGGGGTTCCCCATTTAGTCCTAAGTGTAAAGAGAAGGGGACACCAAGGCACAGGTGGGGAACCAGACACTTGTCAAAGGGAAAGCTAAGATAATTATCCTCAAAGTCTTTTGGCAACAGTTGTTACCAAACTAGTTCAATGTCTCTTGTCTTTAGTCATCTCAAATCATCTCAATCTTCTTCATTCTGACATGGACCCGGAGAACTTGCTTGATTTTCAGGATTGCCACCCGAAAGAAAGCCAGTCTCCGTGCCCATTTATGAATGCCTCTTGCCTCTACCCATCTATAGTTTATTAGGAAAATGGAGGTTTTTCTACAGACCAGAGAGGATGTGTGAGATTTCCTGCTGGGGAATAGCCTGTTTCCAAAGTTTGTAGGCTTCCAGAAGCAAGTGTTTTCAGATTGAAACCAGTTAATAGATTTGCACAGATTTTTGTTTCTTTTTTCTCTGGCTTCTCATAAAGTCAGGTCTGGAGGCTGGTAACTGGAATGGAAAGAAAGACTTCTGTGAGAAAACATTGGGTTTAAAAACTTTTCCATGTGGTTCAAAATATGTTTTAGACATTTAGTGGGAAAAATGTTGACTTAATTTAATTGACTTAATCATAATAGTGTGATTTGGAAAAGGTTTCTGTCAGCAGAAAACTCCAGAGAGTAGTGGGGGATTATGAGGCATAACCTTAAAGCATAACATGCAGTGCAATGATTGTTCCCACCAAGTACCTTCAAAGGAGAGAACAGCTGACTAAAAGGAGGGGCAGTGGTGATGGGAAAATGGCACTGGGTAAGAGGGGTGTGTGAAAGACTTAGAATGGTTGCTGTGGTCATTTAATAAGGAAGCAACTATGAATAGATGTAAGGATTGCCAACATGCAGGATGTGTCTGGTAGAGATCTGGTGGTAGGAATTTTAGAGCCAAGCTCATTCATGCTGTCACGTATGCATTCAACAATATCAGGTGTCTTAATACTGATGTGCTGGGCACACAGAGGTGAGTAAGACCCCTCAGGGAAGTTTCTAAGCACAAAGGCTCCTGGTAATTATAAGAATGGAACTTGGCTATTTCACTTAGCATCATGTCCTTGTCGTATTTGATTTGTGCTGCTATAACAAGATGTCTTAGACTGGGTAATATAAAAGGCAGACATTTATTTTCTCAGTGTTCTGGAGATCAAGGCACAGGCAAATTCAAGGTCTTTTGAGGGCTATTCTCTGCTTCTGTGATGGCAACTCTTGCTTTGTTCTCACATGGTAGAAGAGACAGAAAAGCAAAAAATAGGGGGGGATGAGTGCTATGTCTTCACTTGATGGAAAAGCAGAAGAGAATGAACCCACTCCTTTAAGTCCTTTTAATAAGGACCATAATCTAATACATGAAGTCTCAGCCATTGTGACTCCTCCTAAAACCCTCACCACTTAATACTATCACATTGGGCATTAGATTTCAAAATATGACTTCTAAAGTATATATTCAGGCCATGGCAGTCCTCAAAGTTTACCCATGTCATCACCTATGGCAAGACTTTCTTTTTTCTATGGCTGAATACTATTCCATTGTATGGATATACCACATTTTCTCTATCCATTCATGGATAGAGAATGTTGATAGATATTCATATTATTTCCACATATATGAAGTATTTAAAGTAGTCAAACTCATAGAAGTGGAAAGTAGAATGGTGGTTGCTAAGTGGTGAGAATGGGGAAAATGGGGAGTCACTGTTCAACTGTTACAAAGCTTTAGACATGAAAGATGAGTAAGTGCTAGCAATCTGCCTTATAACATTGTTCTTAAGTTAACCATACCCTGCTGTACACTAAAAATTTGTGAAGAGCGTAGATCTCATATTGTGTATTATTATTATAATTTTAAAGAGAATGGAACTTAGGAGCATGTTGGCCTCAGGTTTAACATAAAATGTCTTAATGTGTTTTTTTTTAAATAAAAACTATCCCATGAGTTCCAGAATCTATGTAAGTCTTGAATCTGCTGTTTACTAAAGGTATGACCCTCAAAAAGTTTTTGTTGGCCATCTAGGATTCGTGATCCATAGTTAAGATTTATGAGAATATCACCTGATCAAGTCGTTATGAAGAATTATCTTAGTTACACAATATTTATGGAAAATTGAAAAGCATTCCACAAATGTTTGTTTCACTGATAATGAAAGAAATCTGATGTTCATGTAGCATTGTAAATATGTTTCATGTTTTATAATTCTTATGTTTATTCTAATGTCCAGTATTTTCCAAAGTGATACATCATAATTTACTTATGATAGAAATTTAAGTAACTTGACTTATGTTGCCTAGGAAAGGTTAGCCCCAAGATATAAGCATGATTCTCTCTGACCTCAAAGTTTATGCCATTAATACAATCTTGCCTAGAAAGATAAATAATTGTACTGCAGTTATCCCAAATCTCTATTCTCTAAAGCATGAGGAAAATAAAGAATGAAAGATAGGCAAATCTACAAAATTCTACAAAGATAGGCATAAATTTAAAACCAGGTATCTTCTTAGTGAAGGAAGGAAAGTGTGTTTGTGTATGACTTTCTGTGAACGTGCGCTGGGTGCAGGAAAGAATAGAAAGGACAAAAATAAGTTTTTTTTGGACAAGCTGACTAAGGAAACATGGAAGGACCAGTCTTTATTTTGGAACTGAGGTTTCAGTAGAGCTGTAGCTCAAGGCTTAGAGAGCCGCCTCCCTTTAGACAAATAGGGGAGATGCTGACTTGTTCATGCCAGGAGTGGTCCAGAGAGCCACGCACGCACTTGGGATGCACAGTCGCTGAGGTAAAACACCTTTGAAATAACATTTGTTCTCTTCCACTGCCATTCTGTTATTCATAGGAGTTGTTATTTTTTTCTCCCATAAAACCACAGTGTTGAGTATTACTCTTCAATAATAGTGACCAGCTTGGCAATAATATAAGGTAGATAGCTGGTACAGATTCAATATGAAACAGTTATAAAAAACTTGAGCTCTTTGAGGAAACCAATCTTTAAACTTGATCTTTTCTCCAAAGTGAAAGAAACATACCATCTCCTCAGAATGGGGAAAAATATTTTTTTTTCTCCAGACTGTGTTTAGGAACTTTGAGCCAACCTCTCATTCATCAAATACCCAATGTTATCCAAGGAAGATGCCCAGAGCCACAGTAGCAGGATTGCAATAACTTGCTTCCTCTCTTGTGTTCAGTTCTTTAAATTGTCTTCTGTTCCACCCTCTTTCCCACTTGTCCATTATGTACAGAGAGAATCCTAGGCCAGTCATGTGAGTCACTTTCATGGAGGAGTGGTTGAGTAGTGGTTGAAGTGATGGACGGCATCTGTTTGATGAGAACTCTTAAATGCCCAGTGTTTTGTTGAGCTCCCTATGACAAGTGGAATAAAACAGCAAAATTATAAGGCTTCACTAAGGATAGGAAAAAATAAACCAAATACCATCCCTGTTCTTAGGGAGCACAAAATCTGTTGGAGAGGTTACAAAGTCAAATACCTCTACGATGACCAGGCTGTAAGGCGTCTGAGGAAAGTAGGTCACATGGGGAGTGTGGAACTTTGGACAGCAGCACCTCTATGTAAAGAGACATCTAAAAGTTGGTCCAGAAAACTGTTATTATTTAGAGGTTGAGCAACATGGCCTGATGTTTCAAGAGATGCTAGAAATTCAGACCTTTTTATTATTATGGAAAATGTCCAGATGTTTAATGTTAACAATTAAATTAAAGTGTTATTGTTAAAAATTGTTTGGACAAATATGAGAGACATCTACAGGTTGGATACAGCCTGTGGGAAAATTCTTTGGTGAACTCCAAAGGGAGACAGACAAGCTGTAGAATGGTCACCAAGTAGTTTTAATGGGTGCTGAGACAGGGGCGTCCTGGGTGATGTATATACTCCCAGGGAAGACAGCTGGTCCAGACAAGGGAGGACAGAGCAGATGTTTTAGAAGAGGTGACATGAGTGGGCCACATCTGCACAGTGCTGCTTAGTTAGAGGAAGATTAGTGAAGCATCAGTTCTTGACTTGTGTGTCTAAAGTCGGGGACTTAAGTAATGTAAAGCATGATTTATTGGAAGAATTGGGAATAGTTGAGAGGGAATGAATTACTGCAAACAGGATAGGAAATATTAAGGGATGAAGCTTGAGAGTTGGGTTGTACCAGATTATAAATGACCTTGAACACTCTGCCAAGGATTTTTGCAATTTATTCTGTAGGTAATAGAGAGTTTGGATGTACGTAGAGGAGTAGAATAATCCAATTTGAGATTTATAAAGATCATGCTGATGGAAAAGAGAGAAAGCAGGACAAGTTTGATGTTTGTTTGGAAGGTCTGTCAGTGACTTGAGTGGGAAAGCATGAGTTTAAATTATGCCAGTGGCAGCAGGAATGCAGAAGAGACAGGCAGGTGATAGAAGGTAGTTCAGTGGGGCTTGATGTGAATAGTGGGGGAGAATGATTTCTGGCTTGGCAGACTACATTGAAGGTGCCCCCAAAGAAGGAAAGGGATAAGGGAGATTAGATTTTGTGTTTAAAGCTAAAGGGTTCAGTTTGGGACATGTTTGAGTTAAGATAAGCCATTCAATGCTCAGAGATACCCCCTGATAGTTTTATCTCAAGTCCTGAGTTTCAGGAGTGGGCTCCAGGCAGAGAGGTAGATATGGGTTCATTGGCTATGATCACCCAGGATAGAGGATCTGACTTAGTGAATACCTCAACTGGGAATGGGTGGGGATAAGGATAGAAACAACCACCAAGAGCAGCTAGAGGGGTAGAAGGAAAACCAGGAGGGAGTGGTGCTCTGCACACCAATTGCAGCAAGAGTCTGGAGGAGGAGGGAATGGTATATGGAGCCAAATAATGTTAAAAAGGATAATATGTAGAGATTAATAAATATTTGTCTGTTGGATTTTGCAACAGGATGGTCATAGTTGATTTTGGCAATGCCAAGGTCAGGGATGGCTAAGGAAGAAGCTGGCTCAAAACTGAGAAAAGTGAGTGAAGCAGAGAAAGTGAAAACAGTAGTGAATACTTTTTCAATGTAGTTTGGCTGCCAGAGAGGACTCAGAGATCAAGGGTCAGAGGCGGGGAAAGACATCACCCATATTGCTATTCGTAGGACTTCTACTTAGGAGCCAGGAACAAACAGGATCTATATAAAATTGATTTCTATGCCCTATAATAAAAGAATACTAAGAATTCCTTTATTTCTTCCAGAGGCAGAAAGTCAATAAGCACAGCGGGAGGTCTGCTGCTGATAACCTGGCAAGGGGCAGTAACTGTGCCCATAGGTTACTGTTATTACTTTCATGGAATCACAATTTCATGGATGTCAATATCATGCCTCATTTTCCTAAGTGACCAAAGGAAGAAAATAGCAGAGTCCTCATGAGTTAGGGAGTCAGAATAGATTCGCCAACCTCTATTACAATTTTTTTAAAGTTGACATTCACATAGCTCGTGAGCACTGTTTGGGTTGATTTTATGCTAAAAAACTTTAATAGCTATTAGTGCCCAAACCCCTTCCACCTCCCATTTCCCAGCCTGTTTTAAACTGGGCACTGAAATCGTACTGAAGATTTTAATCAAAGTGTGGCAAGGTTAAGAGGATGTCCATGTACCAGGGGCAGAGTGCTGAAGCCCGAGGAGGTTGAAGGAGATACCCATGCATAGGGCGAGTGAGAAGGGCAGGCTGATGTGGTGGCCTAGGGTGGAGGAGGGCAACCGGTGCGTGATGGCATCTAGTGTGCAAAGTTGGAATCGTGGGATGAGGAGTATGTCTACAGGAGCCTGGACTGCAGTGCTTATGAGGGCATTGTATATGTGGAAGAGGGTAGGGAGAAGATGGGAGATTTGTCACTTAAAGTGAGCTTGGCCTTGTAAGTAAATATATTAAAGATAATGGGAGACAGATTTCTCTGTCAAAGAAGTAAGTTAAAAAGATAGAATGGGAGGGGGGGGCGGAGCAAGATGGCGGACGAGTAACAGCTTCCTTGCGGCTGGGCACAGTGAAACTGGGGAGAGAGGACTTCAGGCATCTCTGCCAGGCGGGATCTGCCCAGAAACTTCCCTTTGGGGACACAGGGAGACAGCGTGAGGCTTC
>CAUYON010089111.1:0-29007 GCA_963573935.1 Arctocebus calabarensis
CCCCCACCACTTCTGGTATATGGGGCCAGTGCCCTACTCCTTTGAGCCGCAGGCGCTGCCCCCATTTTGTTTTTTTACTTCAAAATAAGATATGTGCAGTGTGCATAGGAATTTGTTCATAGTTTTTTTTTTAAACTATAGTTGGCCCTCAAATGGACAGTGAACTGGCCATTGTTTAAAAACTTTGAGGATCCCTGCTCTAAACAATGCACAACCCCTCCAAGCGTCTGACTTACGTGATAGATATGAGCCACTGCACAGCCCATTTTCTGTGAGAAGCTCCCAGCTGGAGCAGTGGTTACCTTGTTAGTTTAAGTATGAGCTGTTAGTTTATATCATTTAAGGGTTTCTGCACCTCAAGCTTTGATACTTACGTGCAGCCTAGAAATTATTTAAACAAGGTGGGTTTTCTCCAGTGATGTGTAGATGTTTTGATTGTGGAGAACCAGACTCCTTGTAGACGCATTTCCTATTCTGTTTTCCTAGAGTAAAAAGAGAGGGGTGGCACTTGTGGCTCAGTGAGTAGGACGCCAGCCCCATGTACTGAGGGTGGTGGGTTCAAACCCAGCCCCTGGCCAAACTGCATCAAAAAAATAGCCAGGCATTGTGGTGGGTGCCTGTAGTCCCAGCTACTCGGGAGGCTGAGGCAAGAGAATCGCCTAAGCCCCAAGAGCTGGAGGTTGCTGTGAGCTGTGACGTTGTGGCACTCTACCCATGGTGATAAAGTGAGACTCTTGTCTCTACCAAAAAAATAAAAAAATAAAAAAAAAATAAATAAATAAATAAAAGAGATAATCAGGGACTAATGAAATAGGTTAATTCTTAGCAATTTCTCTTCTGGGTTATAAGGCCTGAAGTTATTTAAAGTGAAAAGACAAAGGCAAGAAAGTATCTTTCAAATAATTGTTACTCTAATAGCTACTTGAGTCTGTCAAGTCAGCGGGGGTGGGGTTCCCGGGGTCCACCACCCTGCTGATACTCAGCTTGCCTTTGAGGGGGGAAGTCTTGCAGGCTCCTCGGAGCCCTTGGAAGGTCTTGCCTAGGCCTAGCTGCAGGCTTGGTTCCTACCCTCTGCTTTGGGAACATCTTTGCTTCCTCAGGACATCGTCAGTTGTCTGAACTTTGGCATTTCCTGTCCCACCCCTGACTTTGACCTCCAGTGTTTTCCCACTTAGCTTGTAAACATGCTAGTGTTCTCTGGTTTGTCTTCTAAATAATGCACAACCCTTCCTGATCTGCCTCTCTCATCCCCTCTTCTCTCCATCCCTTTGTGGCCATGTCCCCCCAAGCAGCCAACAGAAAGCCTTCCCATGCCTGCTTTCCAGAGCTGGCCCATCTCTGACATTTCACCTTCACCACCCAGCATATTCTTCACGCATCGGTTACCTCTTTGTAAACTTCTGTAATTTTGAATATGGTGAATATTGTGCAAATAAAGGTATTTTTAGTTACAGTTTCTCTTTTTCCCTATGTATGGCGACTTTAAGGGCAATTTTTGGGATAGATAACATATCAGAGGGAAGAGTTGAAGAGGTGCAGAGGGTGTTGGGTGGAAAATTTCCGTCCTACAGTGGTCAGGGAGGGGCATCAGAGCGTTTTAAGGGTCAAACAGCGTTCAGTTCCTTTATCCGCCTGAGAACTTTATTTGACATTTAAAGAATGAGTTCGTTACCTTCTTAGCCATCTATTTCCCCTCATAGCAGGTGACACTGTTCCTTGTAGAACCTTCCAGAGATACTGTATGTATTTGCAGTGAGATAACTGGTGTCCTCCACACTCGGGTGTGGTGTGTCCGTGTGTCGGGGTTTCCCCTCTGGTTGTTCTTGCCCAACAGGCTGACTGCCTCTGCCCAGTGTGAGTGCTTTGCTGCCTATTGACAGACACTTTGTTACCATCTCACTGTGTCACTGTTGCGTATGTATCCCTACATGCTACAAACAGATGTGACCTTTCACACTTAGGTAAGTGTATCCCTAGTAGAACAGGAATCTGGACCTGAGTGGCTCAGATGGCCTGGGCCTGCCTTATTATCTTATGTGTTGCCCTGTTCTCCCTTTCAGAATTCCTGCAGCCGATCTAAGCCCCCATTTCCTGTATGTTTAAAGAGTGTGGTGGGTCATTATACCGGCCATTCAGTGGGATGAGGAACATAACCTCAGTGCACTGTGGCTTTATCCTGCAGCCCTCTTAGTGAAGTGGGGCAGTTTTTCAAGTAAGCCGTTTTATTTCTGGAGAGTCATCCATTTATTTCCTTTCCACATCTCCGTTGGATTATTGCTCTTTCCTTTAGTTCTTAGAAGCTCTGTAAGTTTTAAGTTACAAACTTTTAAAACAAAGTTTTAAATTGTCTTTAGTAGGAGTCACAAGTATTTTTTTATCTTTCAACTTTGCCACACTGTTTTTGGTTTTTTGGGTTTTTTTTTGTTTGTTTGTTTGTTTGCGGTTTTTGGCCGGAGCTGGGTTTGAACTTGCCATCTCTGGCATGTGGGGCTGGTGCCTTACTCCTTTGAGCCATAGGTGCCCCCTCCCCACAGTTTTTTTTTTTTGAGACAGAGCCTCAAACTGTCACCCTGGAGAGAGTGCCATAGCATCACAGCTCACAGCAACCTCCAATTCCTGGGCTGAAGCGAGTCTCTTGCCTCCGCCTCCCAAGTAGCTGGGACCACAGGCGCCCGCCACAACGCCCAGCCATTTTTTGGTTGCAGCCATCATTGTTGTTTGGCGGGTCCTGGGGCTGGATTCGAACCCACCAGCTCAGGTGTACGTGGCTGGCGCCTTAGCCCGTTGAGCCACAGGTGCCGAGCCACACACAGTTTTTTCTTATTGTCATGTTCATCAGTCTTTTTTGCGTGGTTCCCGGTGTTCTGTCGTAGTTAGAAACACGTCACATACGACACGGGATGCTCGGTGCGTGTTGTCACACGGCTCACGCTGCGTGTCCACGCCAGGCCTCCCTGCAGAGGCTCCCCGAGGTGGTGCCTGGGATGGCCCTTGTACGTCAGACTGACCCATCTGCAGCTCCTTAGTCTTCTGTTTCCCAGCTGACAGCCCGCTGGCCCCGTGCCGTCTGTCGGAAGTCTCCCTTCTCCCTCCCAGACCTGGAGCGTCTTCTGCGGCACACTCCGCACCTGTGTGGGCTCGCTGCGGGCCCCTCGGTCCTGTTTCCTTGTTGTCTGGCTGACCTTCTATTGGCCAGATTCTTTGGCAGCTTCTTAATCCTTAGGCTTCTTCCTCTTTCCTTCTGTGGGTTTTACACACATGTCAGGCCTGGGTAGGGCCGGGCTGCAGACCTGCTGCCCTGTGAGCCCCGGCGCTGGTGGTTCCTCCTCTCCGTGTTCTTAGCTTCTCACCTGCTTCCCCACATCTAAATCATGGTATTCCTAGGGTTGTTTTCTTTCCTTCTCTTGTTTTGCTTAATAGTTTATGATATTTTCAGCTGTGGTTTTTCTAGAGTCGCTGATGAATCCAAAAACTCTGTGTGACTGACGACCTTGAGGTCCCAGTGAAGTTTCCAGGAGCACAGGCTGTATAAAAGCAGGTTCTATTCCCGTCTGCTGTGATTTGACTGTGTTCCTCAAAGTTAATGTATTGGGACCTTAATACCCAATACGGTGTTGTTGGGAGGTAGGACCCAGCGAGAGGCAGCTGGGCCCCTGCCTTGCAGAGGGGTCAGTGCTGTTACTGCCCTGAATGGGGTTGTTGACTGACCAAGTCTGGCCCCTCCTTGGTCTCCTGCCCTCCTGCCCTTAAGGCCATCATCAGGTGCAGCCCTCGACCTTGGACTTCCCAGCCTCCTCCAGTCAGAGCCCACTCTGCTGGACAGGAATCTTTGATCCCTTCTGGTTGGCTGGGTTCCAGGCCCTGACGACTTCACAGGTTTGATGTCTGGTGACACGGTCACAGCTCCAGTGCCTCTCAGGGGCTCCCTTCCCCCTTTGTTCTTCTCCATCCACACTTGCCATGGTGGTCACACACATGGCAGTCTACCATGGAGGTGAGACATCAATTGGAATAGTCTTTGGGACACAGGCAGGACCCTGGCCTAGTGCAGTTGCACTTTCCCTCCAGTTCAGACCCACATGCTGGAATTCGGGGACTGTGTTCTTTCTTTATTATAGATCAAGCTGCTTTAAAGTCTACAATAAGCACTTTTTAGCTACTCTATTTTATTTTTTGATTAGGTAGTTCAGAAGCATTGATTCTTAACTCTTTGTAGAAGTAACAGTGCCAGACCCAACTGTGGCACTAGGCCTGGGTCTCTGACCCTGTGTGTGCAGCTCCCCCTGCTCCGTGCTCCCCGGGTCTCTGACCCTGTGCGTACAGCCCCCCCTGCTCTGTGCTCCCCGGGTCTCTGACCCTGTGTGTGCAGCCCCCCCTGCTCCGTGCTCCCTGGCCCGGGTCTCTGACCCTGTGTGTGCAGCCCCCCTGCTCCGTGCTCCCCGGGTCTCTGACCCTGTGTGTGCAGCCCCCCTACTCCGTGCTCCCTGGCCTGGGTCTCGTGACCCTGTGTGTGCAGCCCCCCCCCTGCTCCGTGCTCCCTCGCTCCCCTGAGCCCTGTGGGTGCTCTTCTCACACAGGACCCTCGGCGCTGCCGTACCTGTCTGCCTGGCTGCCAGATGTCATCCTTCTGTTGCTGCATGCTTACCCCGGACCTTACATATTGCGTTGTAATCAGTCTTTTTATTTTCTTTCATGAGCCTTGACTTGTGGGAAGGTAGAGACTGTGTCTGTGATATTAGTTGGTGGAGCCCAGTAGTTCTGCCCCTTGGTGGGGCTGGTCTGGGAGTGTCTGTTAAATAGGCCGTGTGGGTGGACAGCCTCTGTCCTGGGGTGCTGCTTTTCCTTGGACATAGAAGTGACCCATGTTAGCGACTGATCCTCTTTATCTTTTGCCTTTATCCATTGATTGTTTCTCTTACATGCCATGTAGTTCTAGATTCTGGTGAATTTTACTATCTGTATTCTGTTTTCTTAATTTTAACTTAACACATATTTTTCAAAAGCTGGCATGCTTCCTTCTGGAGGTGTTGACATGACGGTTTGGCTCTTGTCACCTAGGTTGCAGATACACAGGCCATGAGCAGGTCAGCAGCGAGTTAGGGAGCAGGCCGTGGTGCTGAGGTGCTGGGTCTCGTCCACGGAGGTGTGCTGTGGCAAGGTCCTCTCCCTAGAGGCATGTTTCAGTTCTAAAGGGAAATTGAGTGGTATAAAATAGAAAAGGATCCTTTAGTATAAAAGGATTATTTTCCTTTAAAGCTTAAAACTTAAGATTCTGGGAAGCCTCCATGTCCTGTTGGCTGTAGAGTGCCGAGTCCTGCACTGCTGAGCAGCCCGGCTGAATCCAGGGTCACATCTCTCTCATGCTCTCTGCAGTGACGTCACATCAGCTTTCTGAAGGGGCGTTGTGGAGTTCTGTCCTGATTATTTGCGACTTTTCTATAAAAGCATCCGTGGAATTCTTAGAAAGAAATTGTTAGTATAGCCTCAGGTTTCTGCCTCATTCCTAAACCTAACTAAAATGTGTATGTGTAGGAATTAGTTCTAGAAACATTGTAATCTAGACTTGAGAAAAAATTAAATTGTTTGAAATACGAAGAGATTTAATTTCTGGAGAAGAGAAACCCCACCCCTAATCTCTTCTGGGCATTTGAACAGAATTTAAAAGTTTGGGAATAATGCTAACCTAGGAATCATAAAGTTAGTAAAATGAGTAAGATACCTTGGAAGGACCAAGTTGTAGTGACATGGGATGGCTGTGGCACGGTTGTCCTTCTGGACGCAGGGAAGCATCAGAAGACGTCCGTGAAGCCCTTTGCACCCCCCGTGGGAGGTTCCTGATGGTTCCTTTCACGTAGAGAGAAGGCTTAGTGTTTCTGAGACCACTTAGATATGTGGATCTTTTGACTTTATTTTAGTGAACAGGCATGAGGCCGGTGAACCAGTGCACCAGTCATGTTTGTCAGTGACTTTTCCCTTTGGGATTTTAAAGGCATGGAATCGAGACGAGAGCCGGCGGTCAGGGAGGACGCTGCAGCCCCGCTCCAAGTGTGTCCGAGCATCCATTCGTGCTCATAACAAAGCCGTGAGGCAGGCTCTATTTTTGTTCCCGTTTTAGCTGTGAGAAAACAGACACAGAGAGGTTAAGTCCTATGTAATTTGCCAATGGTGACATTAGTAAGTGGCTATTTTTATAACGTGAAGTCAAAATTGTTTGTTTACTTCATCATTACAAGTGAGAGGAAAGACCGAGGAACGTGAGCTGGAGACAAGAGAGCGGCCCAGCCTGGGCAGTGCAGCAGCAGGAACTGCCACCTGTCTGGCCTGCTGGGACCCTGGTCTCCTTGGACTCACCCCACAGGTCTGCAGCCAGGCCTTGATTCTGTAGCCCGATTTTTGTTGGGTTTTATTTCCTTTTTATTGAAAGGCAAAACTCAATTTAGTGATATGCACAAATCTTAAGTGTGTCATTGGAGCATTTTTTACCTTTGGAGCTTTGATAGATGTGCAAGCCTGGGTAGGGATTCAATCTCTGTTACCCCAGAAAACTCCCCCTGTGCCATTTGCACCATCACCTTGCCCTGGATCAAACCCTGGGCCTGTTTTTTACCCTTTACTCACTGTTCTGTTTCTTCCCCATCATTGCATGGTTTTGGCTGTTGTGAAGCTTCACTTAAGCAGAATTGTGGCATGTTCCTTCCATCTTAGTCCGCAGGCGTGCTTTGTGTGAGTCTTATCTGCTGGTCTGGGGAACACCGAGTCTGAGTCTGAGCTTTGAACCTCGCAGAAACTGACAGGTGCGCTGTGCGCCGCAGCCCAGCACTGCTTTGTCTCCACTGTGGTCAGTGTACGGTGGCACCTGCTGTCACAGACAGGAAGGACCATGGTGTGCTTCGGCATGGATGCTTTCAGTGTAAATCGGGAGGAATATGCTGTCTTTTCCATTTGCCCACATCTGCCATTTTGATACTTTTCTCTCCTGATGGAGGATCCAGCCTGTTGAGACGTCCTTCCAGTCTGGAAAACTTTCTTCAGCATTTTGGAATGTGGGTGTGCTGGCGAGAAATTCATTTAATTTTCTTTTGTCAGAGAATGTCTTGCTTTTACCTGTGTTATTAAAGGATATTTTCACTGCATGTCGGATTCTTTGTTGAGAGTTTTTAACTTTAGCACTTTGAAAAACTCGAGTGGCGTCTTCTGGCCTCTGCTGGCCTCTGGCTCTGTCCCTGACCACGTGGTTCTCTGCTCTGGCAGGTTTCATGATGGCGTCTGTGTCTTTGGTATTTGAGCAGCTTGACCATGATGTGTCCAAGTGAATTTATCTTATTTGGTGTTCCCGAATGTAACCACATCTGTACACTTAGACCTTCCACTAAATGTGGGAATTTTTCTTCCTTGTTTTTTTCTCAGTCTTTCTCCCGGAGCTCTGCTGGCAGGTGTTTTGGCTGCTGACACTGCACAGTCTCTGCAGCCTTGCTCATTTGTTTTCTTTTTTCCAAATCTCTCTCTTTTCTTTGGGTTGGGCATTGTCTGTGGCTCCGTCTTCAAATCACTGAGTCTTCTGTGTTCCTAGTCTGCTGCTCAAGCCCATCCACTGTTTTTTTTTTTAAGTTTGGAAGTAGCATTATTTTAGTTCTGGAATTTCCGGTAAGAATTTTTTTTCTCTCTTGAGAGCCATTTCCTTTCTGTTCTTGTTCATCGTGACAGTGGCCACTGGACAGTCCAGTCTGCTGGTCCTGTGTGCTGCTCCCCTCTCCACCCCTCGCCTTCCGCACTGTGTGTCCTGGGTTTCTTTGCATGCCTCGTGGTGGTGGATTGCTTCTGGGAATTTGTGAACGGCTGTCTGTAGAAACTCTGGGTTTTGTTCTGTGCTCCTGAAGAGTGTGATCCTGTCATTCTGCCTGTCAACAGGCGGTGGATTTGGTGGATCACCCCTGAGACTCTCCTCCTGTGCCTCCACAGCTGGGGTCTCCGTTCCTTGGCCCTTGCCTTCCTTGTGTCTTGGAGCCTGCCCACCACAAGTATTTCAGGGCGCACACAGATGTGGGCAGAGTTCTTGTGCAGAATTTGGTGTCCCCTTCCAAGGCTATGAGCTCTCTGGAATTTCCCCTCCTGCTTCTAGGTGGGTTGGACCAGCAGGTTGGACCCTCCTGCTCCATGTCCCACTCAGCTCGGTTTTTACATTTGGTTCTGAGTTCATAGTAGAAGAAGATCGGTCCAGCTACTCAGCCTTGTGGGAAGTAGAACTACTTCTTTTTCATAGACCAAGAGTTGTGGCAGATGCAAAGCGTGTGTCCTGGGAGGACTCGCTGTCCTTGACGAGGGGCAGCTACCGTGGGTTTGTATTCTTGGAACACTTGCTGAGAGGAAGGATAAGGTCTGTGTGGAGAAGCAGCTGGACAGCCTCTGCCTCGAAGCCCAGGGAGCCTTTGGGGAGCATCCGTGCAGCAGTTCTGTGACTTCTGCCATCAGTGGTTCTGACGGATGGGAAGGACAGTTAGGCGTGTGGCAGGGCCAGGCTGGTTCTGGGTTTAATCATGGCACAGAGTCCTCTTGGCAGGTACCACGTGCCTGTGGTGAGGGTCTGATTGCAGCTACTGTCAGAGTTAAAGCTTGAATTTCTTTTTTTCAGAGAAAGAAAATTTAAACTCCTGGGTTCAAGTAACCCTCCTGCCTCAGTCTCCCAAGTAGCTGGGACTTTAGGGCACCCACCACCATGCCCAGTTAGTTTTTCTATTTTTAGTAGGAACAGGGTCTTACTCTTGCTCAGGGTGGTCTGGAACTCCTGAGCTCAAGAGTCCTCTACCCTTGAGGTGTGCCGGGATTACAGGTGCCATCCACCCTGCTCGGCCAGTCTTTAATCTCTTGACCTGACGGTCTCTGGTGATGAGTCTGGTTGGGCCCTCGTCTTTCCCTCTGTGGCTGCCTGTGAGAGACTTGGCCTCTGAGTCTCGGAAGCAGCTTTGTCTTATTCATAATAGGTACTGAGAAGACTCCTGGAGGGAGCCTGTGGCTCCCCTAGAAACCCACTGTGTGTGGGATTGGCACTTTCTGGACTTGGGTTGCGCACTTGTCCGCATGGGTTCCCGTACTTTCTGGCCATGTCAAGTGCCCGATCTTCCCATCCCAGATGCCGAATGCTCTCACACTGAGCTTACATCCTGGCCAGGATCCCCAGCTGTCTTAAAGTGCTAACTGCTGTAAAGGATCCATCTCAGGCAGTTGAATATTGTATTGGGAACCCAAATGGTCATTAGAGCATTTTTTATTTACTATGATTGGACATTAGCCAGTTTTTCAGAGAAAACTCCAGTGTTTAAACACACTTCTCGCCCAAATATTCACAATAGTACTATTTTGTGTAGGATTATTTAATGTTGAAAGTTCTGGGGATAAAAGTGACCTTCAGTGAAAGCTTCATTTGTCCCTCTATGGATGTGAAGCCCATGGCCTGAGACTTGGCTGAGATTGCCGTGTGGAGGAAGTCCCTGGGTCTGAAGTTGTCTGTCTGTCCTTGATGTTACAGGTGACGCACAGTTTAAGTTTTTCTTGGTGGGGGAGTGGTTGTGAAGACGAATGTGTTTTTCATCTTTCAGTCTGTCTCCAGCTTTTGGGTTGGGTGGGTGGTCCCCACAGTGCATGGCTTCTATGCTCTTTGTCACCTGTGCCTTCCTCAAACAGCCGGCAGTTTCTCGACCCCTGCTCTGCCCCCGCCCAAATGTGTCTGTGCTGTCAGATTGAGTTGAGCACCAGTCTCCATGTGGGGTTGGTGGGCGGCTGCCGGGAGAGCCCTTGAAGCTTCTGTCCTTGCTGTGTCACTGACCTGGGTCTTGAGGGATGGGCTCTGTCCATAAGAGCCACAGGCCAGAATGCACTGCTTCCAGCCTTGCAGCAGCTGGGGGAAGGTGACCATGTCTCTGTCCTTGCTTTGCGGTTGAGGACAAGGGTTTGGGGAGGTCAGATTGCTTTCTGAGTTGCACAGTTGAGAATGGATGGCGAGACTCTGACTCCAGGCCAGCCCTTGGCATTCCTGTGGGAGGTCCCTGCTTTGCACTGTTAGGTTCCTCTCAGTTGTGTAAATTTCCTCCCCAGTTTTAACTAGCACTTGGGCTTGTCTGTGGGAGCGTTTTATCCCCCGTTGCATAAGGGTGAGTTTTCTCACTGGAGGGTGGTTGGCACAGATTGTGGAGTACAGTGGTCAGACTCTGGTCGGTAGTGAAGGTTAGTGTCATGTGCTTCAGACCGCAGAGGATGAGTGGGTAGCTGAGGAGGAAGGCAGAGGAAAGGGCCAGGACAGGAGCTGTTACCTTGCACGAACGGGATACTTGGTGTCAGCCGCGTTCCATAGGTTTCCAGGACTAGGGATCAGTCAGGGTTCTTTCTGCACTGTTTCTGTACTGGAGTGTCTGGAGCAGGGATTCCAGGTGCATTCAAAGCTGTCTGTACCAGCGCCCCTGCCCCAGGAGGTCTCTTGCCTTGGTCTGTGGTAGGCTGACCTGGTCTGAAAGCCTCTGATGTAGGGTGGGGGCTGCCCTGCCCCAAAGCTGCTTTGGGGAGGAGTCTGCGTGGCGCTTTGCAGGGCCTCAACTAGTTAAGTGCTGGATGCCCTTTGCTGAGATTTTAAGCAGTGATTTTTCTCTTTTTAATGAATAGAGCTCTAGAGTAAGGAATATTAAGAGTGTTTGACGTGGAAAATGGGTTTCTGGTCAGCATTGGCTTTCTCTTGGCCTAAGTCAGCAAATAGCTTTCACTATTAAACTATTCCTTTTTTCTGGTTTTTAGGGACATGTAATGACTATTCTAGTAAAATGCTTACGAGTCACTTTTCGTTTTATGTTTTATTTATTTATTTTTTTTACATTGACTTAAAAGCACTTAACAGATGTTACCTCTTCCTGTATAGATGTGGGTTACTTGGAAAACAAGTTGAAAATACATGACTGTTCGTTTTCTGTAGACTTAATTTGGATGGTAGCTGCTTTGGACTTCCCACCTGGCCCCTGCCTGCCCAGCCCCTGCCCACCCCTCCATGCCCACTCAGCCACAGCTGGAAAGGCCTCTGTCCAGCTGCCCCAGGGCTCCACACTGTCTGACCCCTCACCTCTGGCCCTCCCTGCCATCCTCTGGGTGTCACGCTGTGCCCATCCTGTACTTGGTGTGAAGTTGTGTTTCATGCGTGCTTGTTTGTTCCCATCGTGAGAACAGGGCTTCTTACGTCTTGTTTAGGGCCGTCTCCAGCGCCAGGAACAGCTCCTTGAGTGGTGCCAGCCCTGGGTGGGTGTGGTCTTAGGAGTTTGTCTGCCATTCATGCCTTCTAGGAGGGTATTATATTTAGATTTAATATCTGTCACTTTGTTCTAATTATAGAAGTAGTTCCTGTTCCTTGTAGAAAAATAACAAAAATCCCCCAGAGATAACTAGTAGTACTCTGGTATGTTTTCTTTTGTCTTTTTTCAGTGTGTGTGTTTGTGTACATGTATGTGATCGACATACATATTTTTCACATATCTAAAGAAGGCATCCCTTATGCTTTTTATTTACTGAAATTATTTATTTATTTATTTATTTATTTATTTATTTATTTATTTATTTTTTGAGACAGAGCCTAAAGCTGTCGCCCTGGGTAGAGTTCTGTGGCATCATGGCTCACAGCAACCTCCAACTCGTGGGCTCAAGCGATGCTCCTGCCTCCTCCTCCCAAGTAGCTGGGACTACAGGCGCCCACCACAACGCCCAGCCATTTTTTGGTTGCAGCCGTCATTGTCGTTTGATGGGCCTGGGGCAGATTCGAACCTGCCAGCTTAGGTGTATGTGGCTGGCGCCTTAGCCACTTGAGCCACAGGTGCCAAGCCTACTGAAATTATTATTAATATTTTTATTTTTTTTGCAGTTTTTGGCCAGGGCTGGGTTTGAACCCACCGCCTCCGGCATATGGGGCTGGCATCCTACTCCTTTGAGCCACAGGTGCCGCCCTACTGAGATTATTTTTGAAAGACTGCATATTATTTAATCATGTGGGTATTAAATGTGTTTGAGTGCTTCCGTATTGCTCTGTTGCTAGCTGTCTGTGTCGCATGCTTTTGCTCTCTTAAGTGACTCTTCTTGCTCATAGACCTTTGACTGCATTGCTGACGATTCTGTTAGAGTAAATCCTCCTCGTAGGGTCAGGGGGCCAGATGCACAGATGTTGTAAAAGTTTATCATACCCTGTCCGGTTTACACTTGCTAGCTGAGTATGACTAGCCAGCATCAACTCTTAAGAGTTCAGATAATTCATTAATTTTTTTTTCTTTGTTTTTTTTTTTGAGACAGAGCCTCAAGCTGTCACCCTGGATAGAGTCCTCTGGCATCACAGCTCACAGCAACCTCCAATTCCTGGGCTCAAGCGAGTCTCTTGCCTCTGCCTCCCAAGTAGCTGGGATTACAGGCACCTGCCACAAAGCCCGGCCACTTTTTGGTTGCAGCCATCATTGTTGTTGGCGGGCCCAGGCTAGCTTCGAACTCGCCGGCTCAGGTGTATGTGGCCGGCGCCTTAGCCCATTGAGCCACAGGCGCCGAGCCAATTCATTAATTTTTTAAGCTTTCATGCATTGGTTTTAGAAAAGGTGATCATGGCCAGATGCAGTGTCTCACACCTGTAATCCCAGCACTCTGAGAGGCTGAGGTGGGAGCATTCCTTGAGCTCAGAAGTTCAAGACCAGCCTAAGCAAGAGTGAGACCCTGTCTTACAATCCTACTAAGGACAGACAAACTAGCTGGGCATGGTGGCAGGAGCCTGTGGGCAGGAGGATCGCTTGAGCCCAGGAGCTTGAGGTTGCTGTGAGCTATGATGACACCACAGCACTCAGGGTGACAGAGTGAGACTCTCAAAAAAAGGCAAAAAAAAAAAAAAATAGATGATCACTTGTCATGGTAGAGTCCAATTTTTAAAAACATTGTTACATGTATACATATATGTATACACGTAGTGTGGTGGTGAAATCCAGGCTAGTTTACCCATCACCTGAATAGCTGAAAACTTACCCGGTCCCTCACCCCTCCTGCATCTTGGTGTCTCCAGGGCCCATTGCTCCGTGGTAGAATCTGTGTTTAGTGTTTAGTGGTGTCTCTGTGGAAGGAGAGCGTGGCCCCAGACTCCAGTGCAGCAGTGCACACGGGAGGGGCTCTTGCCTGGCTGCCTGTGCAGGTCCTCCCAGGGCTCCTCTCTGCCACAGCACTTCACCTAATGAAATTGCCTTCCTAGCCACTCTGCACGTGCCACTAACACTACATCCGTCTGTCTGTCTATCGGTAGATAGGTAGATGGATAGATCATGGACTCTACCATGACAAATGATCACTTATTTTTCTTTTTGCTTTTATTTTTGAGAGTCTCACTCTGTCACCCTGGGTAGAGTGCCGTGGTGTTGTCATAGCTCACAGCAACCTCAAACTCCTGGGTTTGGGTGATCCTTCTGCCCACAGGCTCCTGCCACCATGCCCAGCTACTAACAACAAGGGTGACTAACATTTATTTTATCCCCTACTTGAGTTTTTCCAGTTCACTCAGTACTGTAAATGCATTTCACTTAATTCTCACTGAGCCCTGTGTGGCAGGTCCCATTGTCCCCACCTTGCTGTGGAACACCGTGAGTGAGTGAGGCCTCTGGCCAGCAGCGCACTGTGGACAAAGGCTGCTTGGCTGTGGCGCTCTGCGCCCTGGATCTTACTTGCACAGACCCCTGTGGAGCCGGCGGCTGTGGCCACTTGTGCTTCCTGTGGGCCTGGCAGCCCACAGAAAGCATTTAGGAGCTGATGCTCAGCTTTTCTTATTTTTAATATGGATTATAACAGTTCCTGCATAGATGACGTGGTCGTGCAGTGTGGTGGGCAGGCGCAGAGCAGCGCGCCACATGCTCCTGTGAATCCAGCGTTTTCCTTATTCTGTTACCGCAGCCCCTCACAGGTACTTTGGCATTCGGTTTGTACCCGGGTTTTTAATCTCATTAAATCTTAATCTTTTCATACCAAACCCAGCATTCAGGCCCCTTTCAGTTTTCATGGCTCCCAGAGGGAGTCCAGCTGGGGATGAGCACTTGTTCCCCAGCCCACGGAGCGGTGCTTGGTGGTCCAGCCTTTCCCCATTGTGCCCAGGGCTGGGCTGGTGACCTTGAGTATATGTCATCTTGAATGTGTGTGAGAAGACTGCCACCACATCTCTCTAGGCAACCCCAGGGGTTCCCATAGTGGTCGTCCTTAGAGCCTCTGTCTTGCCTGTCCCTGGCCTGCTGACCGTCCTGTTCCTTGTTCTTCTGACAGGTGATTCCGTGGAGGCTTTGGTTTTTCCAGATAGTAGCCTCTGCTTTGCCAGGTTTTTCTTTTTTATTTATTTATTTATTTATTTTATTTTTTGACACAGAGCCTCAAGCTGTCACCCTGGATGGAGTGCTGTGGCATCACAGCTCATAGCAACCTCCAATTCCTAGGCTCAAGCGAATCTCCTGCCTCTGCCTCCCAAGTAGCTGGGACTACAGGCACTCGCCACAATGTCTGGCCATTTTTTGGTTGCAGCCGTCATTGTTGTTCAGTGGGCCTGGGCTGAATTTGAACCTACCAGCACAGGTGTATGTGGCTGGTGCCTTAGCCCGTTGAGCCATAGGCGCTGAGTCTGCCAGGTTTTTCTTTTTTTTCTTTTTTGAGACAGAGCCTCAAGCTGTCACCCTGGGTAGAGTGCTGTGGCATCACAGCTCACAGCAACCTCTAATTCCTGGGCTCAGGCGAGTCTCTTGCTTCTGCCTCCCAAGTAGCTGGGATTACAGGTGCCCGCCACAAAGCCTGGCCATTTTTTTGTTGCTGCTATCATTGTTTGGTGGACCAGGGCTGGATTCGAACCCGCCAGCTCAGGTGTACGTGGCTGGTGCCTTAGCCTGTTGAGCTACAGGCACAGAGCCACCAGGTTTTTCTTAAACCGCTTTCCATCACATGGGAGTTGATACTTGTGTGCCCACCGCCTGCTGCCGCTTTCCAGGGGGTTAGGAGAGGTGATGTGTTCCGTCCGGGTCTGAGAACTGTGGGCGTGTGCATGGGCTGTGCAGTGTTAGGTGGGTTGAGCACCCCACCCCTCTCAGGTGTGTGGGGTTGAGCTTCCCGTAGACCAGCGTTTCTCAATCTGTGGGTCACGATCTACAGGAACTGTATTAAAGGCCTGCGGCATTAGGAAGGTTGACAACCTCTGTTGTAGATGCTCTTGGATTTGGGCTGGCTCTCGGGGGCTAGAGTCAGAAGAGCTTACCTTTGCCCTGCACTTCAGCAAGGTGGATGGGGATGGGGCTTCTTAGCCTCAGCACTAATGTTTGGGGTGCCCTGTGAACTGTAGGATGTTTCATAGCACCCCTGGTGGCTAGGGTGTCACCAGGTGATAGCCTGGGCTATCTTCAGATGTGGCAAGGTGGGGAGAGGGGAGAATTGCTCCCAATTGAGAGCCCCTGGGTAAGGGAACAATGGCAAATATGACTTTGCAAGTAAAATTAGGATACAAATGTGGAGTTAGAGAAAGGGATTTGAACCTGAGGCAGCAGGGTAGAAGGAGCTGTCAGAGTGCCAGGACAGATTTCGATCAGAACACCTGAACTCAGGTGTGTCCCTGTGAGGCTTGTTTTGTCTGGCAGTGCCTGGGCTGATGCATCCAGGAGTTCAGTGTTTGTGGCGAAGCCACAGACCTAGGAGGGCAGGGTGGGTGGCTGCCAGGCAGCCCTGTCCCGGTCCCTTAGCTCTGGCTGCAGCAGCCGCTACTGTCCCCAAGAAGGGGCTCAGAGCCGTGGGGGGTGGCGACCCCTCATAGCTTTATTTTCTCCAGCCTACCACTGGAAACCTAGCACTTCCTGCCACTGGGAAGGTAGGCGGACACCGTGGAGCGCTGTTGAACCCACGCCCTTGTCCCTGGTGGCCTCATTGCAGCACATGAAGCGTCTTCACAGCCCTCCCTCCGTGCTTAGCTGCCTCCAACCCACTGATTGTGTTGGAGAAACTCGTTTGTCTTTTAATACTTTGATGACTGGCATTGTTTGCAATCCTGTGGATTTTATACATTTGAAACGTATTTCTGGGAAGGGCCCAGAAGCTGTCGTCAAACTGCTGTACAGGTCGCTGGCCCCAGCAGATTAACTGTGGGCTTGGGGAGCTCGTTGCACTCTCTCAAGAGTGTCCTGGTCTGTGGGGCAACCGACCATGGGAGCCCCATTCAGGCAGCTGCTCTGCTGCAGCCGGAATTTGGGGGTTTCTGCTTTAGTCTAGTCAGCACATCCTTGTTAGCACATCCTTTTCAGATGACATTAGGTGATGTCTTATGAAATAATCCTAAAGATTAAATATCTTCTAAAAGTTGTCATCTGGTCCATGAATATTAAAGTGAGCTTTACACACAAAGAAGTGGTGTGTGATGTTAGATGTTTTCCCATGAGATGTCATGAACCGGGGAAACCCCCATTAGGGACAGTGGGGGCATGAATTTAGCGGCTCCACTCCCCACACTCACCCTGCCAGTGCAGGGATTCCTGGCCCCTGTGCCGCCTGAAGGAGGTAGTGGGGTGCTGCGTGTTGTGTGGGTCTCGGCAGCTGCTGTGTCTCGAACTCCTCTTGATACACCGGTGTCACCTGGAAGCAGGTTAGAAACTCAAGCTTTTTAACAAGATCGGGAGGCTTTTTGTACATTATAGTTTGGAAGCAGTGGCCTCGTCTCTAAATGGCTGTCACAGCTCGAAGGTCACCTGAGAGCCAGGTGTGAGCTGCTTGAACCCACGCCCTTGTCCCTGGTGGTCCTGCTTGGTGTGCAAAGAGTAAGGAACCAGAGCCAACTTGTGCCCGTGACAGCCTGTCTTGGGTTGCACCTTTGTTAGTACGGGCTTGGGTCTCGGTTAGGGCTCTGATGACTATCTGCTGCATAGTTTAGATTGTGGAAGTTTTTCCTTGCAACTTTTAATTTTGAATTTCATATACATGTTTTATAGACACTCATTAAGTGCCTCCTTCCTTTTAGCAGTGAACAAACCAAACCAAATGAATCCCTGCCTTACTGAGCACTAAGAAGTCTTGTCTCCGGGACCTTGAGTACAGGTGGGGAGAGAGTGGGGGTAATCAGGCTGGTGAGTGGGTCTGGGGCTGGGGGTGTCTGCTTGCACCACCGGGCTGGAAGTGGTTGATGGTGTAGGGGAAAGAGCTGAGAGCTGGGACGGGGTGCTCTGGACTGCTCATTTGGGAGTAAAGCAAGGTGCTTGTTCAGAAAGGTTTTGATTGAACCAACGGGAAAAATCTGTAGGGTGAGTGGGCCTTTGTCTACAGAGAACTGGCCGCCTTCCTGGCAGAACGGAAGGCACATGGCAGCTGGGCAGCTCTCTGCTCTTGCGCCCCGCCGGTGACGCCCACGAGTGAGCCTGAGTCAGAGCGTGAGTGGAGCCGGCAGTCACGTGGAGCAGGCAATCACTTAACCAAAAATAGCCCCAAAACAGCATTTCTGGGAAATGCTAGTGAAGACAGCTCTGAGTGTAAACAAAGGATTGCAGAGTGAAGATAAAGGCTCGGTTGGAAAAAGTGAACATTTGGGAGACAACTAAGAAGAAATGCTTTGGGAAGAAATACTGAGAAAAACAAGCATTTCTTTTCCAGGAGTTAGAATTTCAAAATGTTTTCTTTCATGTGTTTGTCACATGCCACACACGTGTTCTGTGGGGCCGCCCTGTGTTTTCCCTTCCAGTGTAGCTTTTCCTGCTCAAATGCAGAGGGGACTTGTTTGCCTGGTCTCCTCTCTGTCTTTCCTGGGAACTGACCACTGGATGGGCACAGGCGTTGGGACTGTGGCTGGTTCTCAGCTTGGCTGCAAATGGAATCACCGGAGAGCTTCTTTTTTTCAAGAAAGAGCCTCAAGCTGTCACCCTGGGTAGAGTGCTGTGGCATCACAGCTCACAGCAACCTCCAACTCCTGGGCTCAAGTGAGTCTCCTGCCTCTGCCTCCCAAGTAGCTGGGACTACAACACCCGGCCTCCCACAACGCCCGGCCATCTTTTGGTTGCAGCCATCATTGTTGTTTGGTGGGCCCCAGCTGGATTTGAACCCACCAGCTCAGGTGTACGTGGCTGGCGCCTTAGCCCGTTGAGCCAAAGGTGCCGAGCCTTACTGGAGAGCTTCTTGCACAAAAGGAAAGACAAAAAGTCCCACTTCTAGAAATTTTGATTTAATTGGGTGTGTGGACTATTTTCTCTATCCTCTGGTGGGCAGTTGGGGCCAAGCTCTGAGTCAGCACAACAGCCCTCCTCCCTCGAGGCCTCCTCCCTGCCTCCCCTGACGGCTGAGTGTTGGAGGCCGGCTGGCCTGGTGGCTCCCTGGAGTGTTTTAGGGTGGACAGGTGGTTTCTTAATCACACATGTTTCCTTTTGGGCAGCAAGCTTGCCACTGGCCCGCAGTCGGAAGCTTGTGTCCAGCTGTCAGAGTAGCTCACTTTCTCATTGGGACCAGGGCTTAGATTGTCCTGAAGCAGCCAAGACCGTGCGGTGGGTCACGCGTCAGGCCACATAGGGCAGCATCTACTATGTCATGTTTGTTATAGAATGAAAAAATATTAACCCTCAGTTGTTTCCCAAAGTTATATTTACTATTTGGAACTCAGAATCTTCTTTTTTTTTGTAAGCATTATATCTTGTATCGGTTCTATTATTAAGAAACTTTGCTAAATCTAAGAGAAATCACAAAACAAACCAAGGTCCACTTCCAGAAATCCTGGTTTAATTTGGTGTGGGACACTGCTCTGTCCCCTCAGGGCCTTGGGAATTTTGGTGGGACTTACAAATAATTCAGAAACACATCTTTCTTGGTAATGTTCTGGTAATATCCAAACAATTGACTTTCTGGAGGAATACTGGGTGGCCAGGATTTATTTCTTGAGTTTCATAAATTTGCAAATTCACCAGCATTGTGTGTCTTTTCTTGGAAGGCATCTGTTGAGTCTTATAGTTTGTTCGTCCTCTACAGGGCAGAGCAAGGATTTGGGGGTGGTCTCCCGCAGCTTGCTGTCTGTCTGATGAGGGGTGTGGTGGCCCCCCACCCCCAGCCCTCCTACCTCCATCTCTGCATCCAGGCCCTGCCTCCGTGGGCCAGCCACTAGTTGTGGGATCTGTACTTGGGAGTGAACTTGTAGAACACCTGCTGTCAAGGTCACAGAATGGGAGGACAGACAGACCAGAGAGGTCATCCCTGTCTCAAGGTGGAGGCTGTGTTTTCTTTAGTTGCGCATGGAGCAGAGTTCTCAGCCTTCTGAAACCCGAGCCTCTTTTGATAAACTTTTAAAAGTCTTATCATTTGAAATTTTGAAATATGTTAAAGTAAGACAGTATACAAGTTAAAGCATTGGTAAGTTTCATTCTTCTTAATCCTATGCAAGTTATATTTTGGTTGTAAAATGTTCAAATATTGATGAGAGAAAAATGAAAGTCACTATTTACTGCCCTACCCACCACACCCACGTGAGCTCCCTGGTCTCCAGAAGGTTGCTCGTGAGAGCACAGACTCACTTGCTCTGAGCTTATGTAAGGGGGTGATCTGGCGGCCCTCACCACACGTTGATGTGTCTCTGGACTTGTCCTGTGTTGGAGGTTCCCACAGTGCAGAGACTGCCCCAGGTGCTGGGGTGTCACCATCCCTGGGGGTGTCCTGTAATGTGCTCAGCCAGGTCTCTCGTGAAGCCATTCTCAGGCTTTTACACCTATAAACACCTGCACTTGGGTGTATAACCCCCTCCCGCTCTTTTCCTTGTAAGTACATTGTATGATGGATGAATTCCCAGAAATGGAACGGTAAATGTACAATAACCTTTTCAGATTGTGCCCCAAGTGTATCTGGTTGTATCCTTTTCTTTACTGTTGTTTTTAGAGCATTTTATTATTTCTTATTTCTTTAAGAGTTATAGGGGGACAGCATGAAATCCTGCTGTGTAATTAATTTTATGGAGAATGATTTGATGTGAAGAAATACAAAAATAAAGTGTTGACTCAAGTAAAAGTATATAATTCATGCCAAGTTGGCTTGTATACTTTACATCCCAGCACAGACACAGAAGTGTGCCCATGCTTGGTTAGTTATCTGGGCTCTTTTTAGAGTTTAGTGGAATAGTAGATAGGTGGAATTTTTGCCTTTTTTAGGAAATGTTGCTTATTACACTAGTAAAACATGTTTTATAGAAAATTTTGAAACCAAGGTAAATATGACTTATAAATAACAAGATCATTCTTGGTTAACTCAGTGGGAGAAAATACAATGATTATGTTTTTGTTCCCTCAGATCACTCCTAGAACTGAGACCCCTGTTGGCAGTGTCAGTAACAGTTTGGAGAATGCACTGCACACGTCAGCACATTCCACAGAGGAGCCGCTGCCCAAGAGGCCTCTAGGGAAACACAGTAAAGGTGAGTGTGCTGTTGGATTTGAGGATGTCAACAGGTCATCCTGGGAGGAGATGCCCCCGCTTGGGCTGAGACCTCTCCACGCTTTGTTAGGTGCACTCTGACCTTCCTCATCAGTAAGCTGTGTTGTTTTTCTAAATTCTACCATCAGGCCAGGCATGGTGGCTCACACCTGTAATCCCTGCACTCTGGGAGGCTGATGTGGGAGGATCCCTTGAGCTCAGGAGTTCCAGACGAGCCTGAGCAAGAGCAGACCCCCGTCTCTACAAAAAACAGAAAAACTAGCTGTGTGTCATAGCAGGTGCTGGTAGCCCCAGCTACTTGGGAGGCTGAAGCAAGAGGATTGCTTGAACCCAAGAGTTTGAGGTTGCTGTGAGCTGTGATGATGCCAGGGTGACAGGATGAGACTCTATCTGAAAAGAAAAAAGTTAGGCTTGGCGCCCGTGGCTCAACGGGCTAGGGCGCCAGCCACATACACCTGAGCTGGCGGGTTCGAATCCAGCCTGGGCCCACCAAACAACAACGGCTGCAACCAGAAAATGGCCGGGTGTTGTGGCAGGCGCCTGTAGTCCCAGCTACTTGGGAGGCGGAGGCAGGAGACTCGCTTGAGCCCAGGAGTTGGAGGTTGCTGTGAGCTCTGATGCCATAGCACTCTATCCAGGGTGACAGCTCGAGGCTCTGTTTCTATAAAAAAGAAAGAAGTTAATTCTGCCGTATACATGAAAACTTTTTAGCTGTCAAAATCTTAAATACTGCTATTAAGGGGAGAAAAAAATGAAAGTCACTGTACCCTCCTTACCGCCCCACATCAGAGTAAGCCCTGGTTTCAGAGAGACATTGTCCCTGAAGCGCCTGTGGTGGTGTCTGTGATCCTTCTGTAGACTCGAGTGCGGCTGGCCACACATGTCTTCCAAGTCCTTGAGACATAGCCAGTGCAACTGAGGAACTGAGTATTTTTTCTTTTTCTTCTTTTTTTTTTGCAGTGTTCGGCTGGGGCCGGGTTTGAACCTACCACCTCTGGTATATGGGACTGGTGCCCTACTCCTCTGAGCCACAGGCACTGCCCTAAGTATTTTTTCTTTTCTTTTTTTTTTTTTTTTTTGAGACAGAGCCTCAAGCTGTCACCCTGGATAGAGTGCTATGCCATCACAGCTCACAGCAACCTCCAATTCCTGGACTCAAGCGAGTCTCCTGCCTCCACCTCCCAAGTAGCTGGGACTACAGGTGCCTGCCACAGCACCCGGCCATTTTTTGGTTGTAGCCGTCATTGTTGTTTGGCGGGCCGGGCTGGATTCGAACCTGCCAGCTCAGGTGTATGTGGCTGGCACCTTAGCCCGTTGAGCCATAGGCGCTGAGCCAGAGTATTTTTTCTTAATTAAAGTTCAGACAATGGCTGCCACACAGGACAGGGAGGCTCTGGAGAGAGCTGTGACCACAGGGCTGGAGGGGAAGTTCCACGGCCTTGAGATGGTCTGGGCCTCACCTGGCAGCTGAGCGGCTGTCAGCTGGTGGAGCTGCTTAGGCCCATGGTGGTGACTCGTAGGGCTGGAGGGAGGACATGGTCATGGGGTCATTTGTCCCTCTCCTGTTCAAAGATGTGGTGTCTCCTCTTCTGGAACTGGAGCTGTGGGAGGTTGGCACCTGTCCCGGTGCCTCCTCTGTCCTCTCTTGGGCATGGTGGTTTGCGCCCTATGGTGCTTCATGACAGCTTTGTTTTTAAAGTGACATCCCCTTCTGAGAACATGACCTGGAGCTACCTGTCTGGGTCCCAGTAACACCCAGAAGCTGTTGATTTCCTTGGCAGCAGCCTATGTATGTGTGGAAATAGTGACAGTGGGGAAATAGTGGGTCCTGTGACAGCCCTTGGAGGGTCACTGTCCCCGTTGATCCTCATAACTGTCCTGTGAGGTGTCAGTGATCTTTGTACATCCCTGTCTTCATCTCGGTCCCCCGTGAAGAGCAGTAGTGCTCTGACCCCATGGTGGACGAGGGGCATCCGGACTGCAGCTGCTGTGTGCCCTGAGGACCGCATCTCCCCTTTCTTCCCAGGCTGTCCTGGGATGTGTCCCCAGACAGTCCAGCCCAGGACCTGGGCCTACCTACCTTCCTGCCTCCACACTAGACTCCTAGTCACCATATTGTATTTTCCTCGAGACACAATTACCAAGAGTCCCTGTTTGTTTTTTATCTGTGCCTGTGACGTTCTTGTCTGTACACTTTGGGGCCCAGAGAGCCAGTTCTCAGTGACCTGTGGTGAAACACCAGCAGAGAGGCAGAAGCGAGGTGGTGGCTCTGGGTTCTCAGACCCCAGAGGGCCTCACGTGGCCCTGTGACTGCTCTCCACTCACTGCCCTTAGAGTTGGTAGCTTCTGTCCAGACACTGGCTAGCGGGTCGACCTGGTTTTATCTGTTGCATTTCTTAGCCCTTGAGTGACCCGTGGGGCCTGGTCACTGCTCTTCTGAATGTCCCGGGTCACTCTGGGCTGTGCGGCTTTGTCACTGCAGAGTGCTGTCCTGTTGTTTCTGGCTGCACTGTTGTGGTTGTTCTTTGCTTCCTTGAAAGTCTTACCGCCATGCAGTTTCACTCACACTATGGGCAGACTTGCAGGTTTCTTGGGGAACAGTTAGGACGACGGTCTCTGTGCTTCTCTGGTCAGATGCTGACCTACCGCATCATAACCCCTTGAGAATTCAGCCCCGTTTAGTTGTAACTATGACCGTGGGTGGAGGTTCTCACCCCATGTCACAGAAGGGGAAGTTGAGTTGCAGAGAAGTAACATTCCTGAGGTGACACTCTGACCCTCTGTTAAGGGCTGAGAACACCTAAGGGAGGTGAAGGTGGCGGGCAAGACAACTAGGCAGGACAGGCAGCGTGCACAGGGTGCGGATGGGGGTGGGTAGCACGCATGGGGTGCAGGAGGGGGTGGGGCAGTGTGTATGGGGGTGGGCAGTGTGCATGGGGGTGGGGCAGTGCGCACGGGGGTGGGGCAGTGCACACGGGGGTGGGCAGTGTGCACGGGGGTGGGACAGTGTGCACGGGGGTGCACGGGGGTGGGGCAGGGTGCACGGGGGTGGGCAGTGTGCACGGGGGTGGGGCAGTGTGCACGGGCGCAGACGGGCAGGTGCAGGAGGGGCAAGAGCACAGCTGCCTTTGGGGCGGTTCTGAGGGAGTTGAGTGGGGAGTGGGAGTGACCTGGCCATCTTTGAGGCTTTCATGTCCTGTGTTAACCTGTGCGTGTAGCCAAGGACTGTGGTGTCAACTCACGGGTGCTCAGTGTTTTCCCAAATACACCCATTCATTTTTACTGGAATTGAGGAAAACAGTTCCAGTGATGCACAAATTGGTGGGAACTACTTTTAGTGACACTCCCAAAGAAGTGCTGTAGCTTGTTCTTTGGACTTTGAGTAATTATAATTTTTTTAAGTTACCTTTTTGTGAGATGGTGAAGGAGGTATAGTTTCGTTAAGGTTGAATGGAGTTTATTTACCATCAGTTCTAAAACTTTTTGGTCTCAGGATCCCTTTGCACTCTTAAAATTGTAGGTTCAAAAGAATCCATGTTTGTGTAGATATTTACCGTATTATAAATTAAAAATTTCTATTTTGTTTAATAAATGTTTTCTATTGTATACAACTGAGGTTTGTATGTTTGTTATGCAGCATTTTTAGGGCTGGAAACCCAAACTCCATTGTCTTATGCTTTTGGTAAAACAAAATTCAACCCAATAAATTAGAACATGAATTCTAGGGCCTGGCGTGGTGGCTCAGGCCTATAATCCTGACACTCTGGTAGGGTAAGGCAGGTGAATCGCCTGAGCTCAGGAGTTCAAACCAGCCTGAGGAACAGCAAGACCCTGTCTTTAAAAATAGCCTGGCGTTGTTGCAGGTGCCCATAGTCCCAGCTACGCGGGAGGCTGAGGTAAGATGATCGCTTAAGTGCAAGAGTTGCTGTGAGCTGTGATGCCACAGAACCCTACTGAGGGCAACACAGTGAGACTGTCTCAAAAAAAAATTTTTTTTTAATAAGACAAGAATTATAATAAAATCTAAATTTTAAAATACCAGTAGTATATTATGTTTCCTGAGTTATGCTGGGATCCAGTGTGGGGCTGGACTTGAGGAACCTTTCATAATTTTGCCTTCCCTACTGGCTCTTTTTCAGCTTCTGTTATAAGGACTTTCAAACATACATTAAAGTTTGAAGAATTTTAGAATGGGTACCTGCCACATAGATTCCACCGTTTTATTTTACTATACAGATGCTTTTTGACAATGGGGTTATGTTTTGATAAACCTATTGTGAGTTGAAAATATCATTAAGAAAATGTATTTAATACACCTGGTCTGCTAAGCATTATAAAACATCTTCAGCACATTTACTAAGCCTGCAGTTGGGCAGAATCATCTAACACAGAGCATATTTTATAGTAAAGTGAGTATTTCATGTGATTTGTTGAGTACTGTACTGAAAAGTGAAAACAGAATGATTGTATGGGTATGTGAGATGCGGTTATACCGAGTCACTTTTGTGTCATTGCAAAGTCAAAAAATCTTATTATTATTATTTTTTTTTTGAGACAGAGCCTCAAGCTGTCACCCTGGATAGAGTGCTATGGCATCACAGCTCACAGCAACCTCCAATTCCTGGGCTCAAGCGAGTCTCCTGGCTCTGCTTCCCAAGTAGCTGGGACTACAGGCGCCCACCACAACGCCCGCCCACCACAACGCCCGGCCCTTTTTTTGGTTGCAGCTGTTATTGTTGTTTGGCGGGTCCGGGCTGGATTCGAACCCGCCAGCTCAGGTGTACGTGGCTGGCGCCTTAGCCCATTGAGCCACAGGCGCTGAGCCAAAGTCAAAAAATCTTAAGTGAAACCGTGTCAAATGGCAGAACTCGAGTGCTTGTTTTTGGATGGTTTGCAGCCTCCCCCCGGCCTTCTCATTTAAACTGCAGGACACAGGGAGTGGTGTGAAAGAGAATGTGAGCAGAGTCCAGCGGCGAAGCTGTTGTCACAGGACCACAGGCTTCCTTCTCTCCGGGAGCCCTGGGCTGCAGGGCGCCCTCACAGTCCTCACTCTCAGGACTCCACTCAGAGCTGGACCATCTCCTGTGAGGGTGGGATCCTGCAGCTGCACTTGCGCTGGTGTGCTGGATCCAGCCATCCTTCTCCTGAGCCAGCTGCTGAACTTCCAGGAGTTATTTTTGCTACTGATGTGGCCTTGGTAGCATGGTCAGCGTAGTGGGGAAGGGGGCAGGTGCTGCCGGTCTGGAGCTCCCTCCCCTGCGGGGGTCAGGCCCTTAACCACAGGCTCCAGCTGCATTCCACCCTGTTGGGGTTGCATTTATATTTTAAAGTTTAAGGAAAAAAATGATAGTGTTTCATATTACTTATATTTTTCTATTTCTACTGCTCTTAGTCTTCCCTGAAAATTCTTGTCTCATTTCCCTGAAGAACTTCCATTCTTATTTCCTTTAGTCCAATTACGCTGAGCATGGATTTTCTTAGTTTTCATTCATCTGAAAGCCCCTGTGCTTCCTCTTCTTTCTTGCTGGTCATGGCGCTCCTGTTCTGTTCAGCTCAGTGGTGCCATCTCCCGGCCTCTGGTGAGAGTCTGGGTGGCGTCTGCTGGGCGCTGCTCCCCGGGCCGCCTGGAGACGCTCTGTCCTTGGTTTGGAGAGGTCTGTCTATGATGCACTTTTCTAGTATTTTGCTGCTGCTTTGCTGAGCTGCTGCTGTTTTTTAAAAAACGTTTCTTTGTTTTGTACCAAATATGAGGGTTTTCTCAGCCATTATTAAAATACCATTTCTTCCCCCTTCCTTCTCCTGCCTGTCTGAGATAGCAGTTTGTATGTGTGATAAGTGTTAGATCTCAGCCCACAGATCACCAAGCTCTGCTCATTCTTTTCATCTTTTTTCTTTTTTCAGATTGGATACTTCCTTTCCATCTGTCCTCAAGTTTGTTCACTCTCTTTCATGTCCAGTACCCTGTGCAGCCTGTCCAGTGGGCGTTTTGTGTGTGATACTGTCTTTTTAAGTTTTAGGATTCCTATTTGACTCTTGTTTATAGTTTCTCTGCTGAGATACTATCACTTGTTTATTATGAGTGCTTTTTTTTTTATATCTCTGAATATAGACACAGCCATGGCTTTCAGATCTGGTCTGTGAATTCCAACATGTGGGTCATTTAGGGTTGGTGTCTTGTTTCTCTTGAGTATTCTTCAGGTTTTCCTGTTTTTATGAATGTCTGATTTTAGATGGTGTCATACCTGATGAATATAGAGATTTCATATATTTTTGTTCCTTGTGTCACGTAGTATTGCCTGGGCAAGGTCACACCGCCTGCTCCTGTGTGGTCCGCTGAGTGTGGTCAAGGCACGCGTAGCTCTGGGCTTGGCCAAGCGTGTGGCACAGTTTGCGCACAGAGCTGGAGGTTCTGTTCATAGCTGCTGGGGTCTCCAGAGCCCGTCTCTCCTCCCTGAGCACCCCGTGCGCCTCTCTGTCCTGCTTTCTTTCTTACTCTCTGTGTACTTTAGGTGGGTGTTTGTTTTGTAAATATTTTTTTTCCAGATTTTTTCTTTGTTTGTGGAAGGGTGGGACCAGTGTGAGCTGCTGTCATGCTGGGCACAGCTGTTATCAGGTCATTTTGCATGGCCCCAGTAGTCCCCTTCCCTCTGATAGGTGGCTTTGCTTAGGCTGTCCCAGATCAGCAATCCTCCCAGCTCAGTCCTTTTCACTCTTCCTTCTAGCTTTGGGGAAGACTGTAGCCAGCACTCCTCCCCAGGCAGATTGGTCTTGCTGTCACCCATCTCCCCTCCACTCAACTTCCTTCCCTTCCTCCTCGTGTTTGCAGGTGCAGAGGTGGCCTGTGGTCCTGAGCCTCTGTCCCTAAATGGCTTGCTGCTTCTCCACTGTGGCAGCCCCTGTACCCTGACTGTAGGACCCACTTCTCTGATCTGCTCTTGCGGATGCTGATGAGGGCCCCTGTCGCTGACAAACTGGGGTGTGGTGGTGCATCGCAGGGTTTACTGTCATTTGTGATCACCCACTCCCCACTCCCCTCCCTGTTTCTTTCATTTTCTTTAAGTACAGGGTCCAGATAAGGCCCTTGCCTGTTTTTTCTCTTGCCTCTCTGCTTCCTTGGACACCCCCATCCTGTCTGCCCCTCAGGCATCAGTGGCCCAGAAAGCTCTCTGCTCCCCTACTCAGCACTTTTCTTGGGATGCACTGCTGGTACTCTGCTGATGTTTGAGTCTGCAAGTCCATTTGGGACTTGCTCACCTGTTGGTGACCAGCAGTCAGCAGGCCTAGCTGGAAGCCTGCCAGGTCACTGCCTGGGACAGTCCCTCCAGCATTTGTGATGGGTCCCAATCCTGCACTTGGCTGGGCGGATCCTGGGAGTCTCAGAGTCTGGCCCTGCGGGGTCTCTGTGTGCTTCCACCTCTCCGACCTCTGTCCTGCTTTGGGTCTTGCTCCTCCCTGGCTTGTCCTCAGGCAGGGACAGGCCACTGTATGTGAACCGCCACAGTCCCCTCCCCCCAAAAGCTTTTCGGCCCTGACTGAGGAGAAGAGCTGAGCACTTCCTGCACCCCTGCCCTGTCCGTACAGTGGGAACCATGGTTCCGTTCCTTTTCTTTAGGTGAGGACCTGAGGCTTAGTGGGATTGAGTGACTCTGCTCATGATCACAAGCTCAAATGTCTGCACGCACAACCTTAGGCTCACTGGCACCGTAGGAGGTGCCTGGCCCCTTTCCAGCGTCTTTTCCGGGTCTCATCACCGACCCTCCGCACACTGCCTGGCTCCAGGATGAGTGCACTGTTTGCCTCCTGGGCCTCACTGCAGGGCCCTTCCAGGTCCAGCCCCATGTCACTTTGAGCCTTTGAGTTTTTGAATCCCTTATACTGCACCTTGTACCTGGGATGCTAAGGAAACGTTTGCCTTCACACACAGGCTGCTAGAATTTTCTCTTTATTTTTTCTTCTCTTTATTTTGATCCCGTCTCCAGTAGGAGGCCTCTAAATTTAAGTCCATTGTCACTAATCATTCAAGGTGGAAAATGTGTTCATTTCCTGCTTTTGACACTTCAAGGATAGCTTTTATCAACTTCATGTTTTTCAGATCATGCCACTTTTGTTTTTCTTTCTGGAGAACAAGTCAAATTAATATAATGTATCTAGATACTAAGAAATCAAAGAGGGCGGCGCCTGTGGCTCAGTGAGTAGGGTACTGGCCCCATATATTGAGGGTGCAGTTTTGAACCCGGCCCTGGCCAAACTGCAACAACAAAAAAAATAGCTGGGCATTGTGGCGGGCACTTGTAGTCCCAGCTACTTGGGAGGCTGAGGCAAGAGAATCGCTTGAGCCCAGGAGTTGGAGGTTGCTGTGAACTGTGATGTCTCGGCACTCTACTGAGGGCAATAAAGTGAAACTGAGTTTCTTTAAAAAACAAAAAAAAAAAAAAAAAAGAAAGATAAATTACAGTGTTCTTTTTTAGACAGAGCCTCAAGCAGTCACCCTGGATAGAGTGCTGTGGCATCACAGCTCACAGCAACTTCCAATTCCTGGGCTCAAGTGAGTCTCTTGCCTCC
>CAUYON010089113.1:0-13761 GCA_963573935.1 Arctocebus calabarensis
CTACTAGGGAGGCTGAGGCAAGAGAATCGCTTAAGCCCAAGAGCTGGAGGTTGCTGTGAGCAGTGTGACGCCACGGCACTCTACCCAGGGCGATAAAGTGAGACTCTGTCTCTACAAAAAAAAAAAAAAAGAAAGAAAATGGGGAGAAAGATGGAAAGGAAGGGGGGTGATTCCATAGAGGGAGGGTTAATAGTGGGACCACACCTATGGAGCAAATTATTACAAGGGTGCAAGTCAAATCTATCAAGTATTGAACACAAATGTCTTAACACTGTGATTTAGTAAATGAGGTGAAGGCTATGTTAATTAGTAGGCTGCAAGCACTCCAATTGTACAAATACTCAATGCATTGAATCACACAAAGGCATAAATGTATTCATGATCTATGTATATATGACTTAATTAAAAAAGGAACAACATTTTGCAAATTAATCTACATATTAAACTAAATACCTACCAAAATGCTAGTTGTTTTGTTTTTTATTTTTTGTGTAAATAAACAAGATGATTCTACATTTATATAAAAATTTAATGAACCAAGAATAGTCAAATAAATATTTTAAAAGAAAAAGAAAAAGGAGTACACCCCTAACTTCAAAACTATAAAACTACAGTTATCACGATAGTATGGTAAAGAATTGATGATTAAAAACATAAACAAATGGAAAAGAATTAAGTATCTAAATATAAACCAACACATTTATGGTCAATTGATTTTTAAGTTGGATTTCCAAAATATTCAATTTGGAAAAGATAGATATCAAATGGTGCTGATACACAAGCAAATTATTTACAACAATTTAAATTATTGTAAATAAATGTAACTTTATAATGGATCATGGTATTAAATACAGAAGCAAAATTTATAAAATTATTTAAAAATATATGAGAGTAAATCTTTGTGAACTTTAATTAGGCAAAATCTTATCAGATATGACAATACCCTAAGTGCTAAAAGAAAAAGAAAGCAGAGTTTATCAAAATTAAAAAGTTTTGTGATGCAAATGAATTCACCTATAGAGTGAAATACCACCCACGGAATGGTAAAAATGTTTATAAATTGATTTTCAATCAATCATCTTATATGGACGTGTATCCAAGAATAAAAAATAGTAAGCATAACAGTGAATAGTGAAATAACCCAATTTAAAAAATGGATGCAGATCTGAATAGACATTTCTCTATTGATGGTATGTAAATAACCAACAAGTACATAAACAGATATTTAGCATCACTAAGCATCATGGAAATGCACATTGAAACCACTGAGTGCTAATGCCTCAGATAACTATAACGAAAAAGATGAGTGTTGGTAAGTGTGTGAAGTCAGAATTATTACACATTGCTGGCAGGAATGTAAAATAGTTCAACCTCTTTGGAAAATGGACTATAAGTTTCTCAAAAGGCTAATCATGGAATTACCATATGATCCAACAATATTACTCCTAGGTATACCAAAAAGAAAAATAAAAGCACGTGTTCACACAAAAACCTGTACATTAATATTTATGAGTTTTTTCATAATAGTTTTAAAGCAGAAACATTCCAAATTTTAATTCATTAGTGTACAGATAAACAAAATGTGATATATCCATACAATGGAATATCATTCAGCGGTAAGAATGAATGAAATACTCATACATGCTACTGCATTGATAAACCCGGAAATACACTAATTCTATACTAAAATATTACACGAAGAAGCCAGTCACAGAAGACCCTAAACTGTATTATTCCACTTATTCAAATGTCAAGAATACACAAATCTATAGATACAAACAAATAGACTAGTGCTAGCTTAGGGCTAAGAAAGGTTTGGGGGAATGAGTGTGACTACTAATGCATCCAGGGTTATTTGGGGGTGATGAAAATGTACTAAAATGGGTTGTGGTTATGATTGCATGATTGTGAATATACTAAAAACCATTGAAAAATGATGAAACCAATTTTTAATGATGAGAGATCTGTATTATATATGAATATCTCAATAGGGTTGTTACATAGACATGTGAAAAAATTCTGTCTTTTGGTGTTAGCAGAGGATATGAATACCTTTAGGCCTCTACTAACAGAAGTCAATTTTTATTTTTAGGATATGCTAAGCTCTAGAATTATAAATTGAAGCTGGAGAAGGATGAGGACAAGGAGGAAGACTCTAGAGCTGGTGGGGTTATTGCTGAGAAAAACATGTAAGGAGCATTTTCTCAGGTGAACAGTAAAAACACTGTGTAGAAACCTTCAAGAAGTCGTGCAATGAATTTCTGGCAATGGGGATTCCTTGAGGGAAGTTCTAAGAGAAACATTAATAAAGAAGGGCTTCTGCCTCTTTGCCTACTTGCCCTGTCAGTGGAGGCTCGGTTGTTGTCTATGGTGAATGTATCTTGTTCAGTAAGCTTATATTTTACTCTTACTCTGTAATCCTACCGTTTTTTCCCTCAATAAACTTTGTTTCATGCTTGCTTAAAATAAATAAATAAATAAATAAATAAATAAATAAATAGGCCCAGAACCTATCTTAGATGTTAGTAGTATTTTCTTTTGAGATTGCAAATATTCTTTGACTGAGAATATTTCAATATTCAAACGAGTGTTGTTAGTGGTAGGAGTCACAGAGGAAATGTAACAAAGGTATATGTAGAAAGAAGGAAGAAGGGGCAGAGTGGTCGTTACAGTGGGTATGAACATGGTGGAAACTTCCCCAAATCACAAGACTCACTACCTTTTGCTCCTACTTTAATATCACCATTAAAGCAAACGAGGAGAACTGGCCCATCTGGAAAGAAAGGCTGCGTCTGGAAGTGGGAGGTGATGAGGGCCCTGGGAGAAATAGATAAGAACAGCCACCTGTAAGGCTCCTCTGCTTCCCAGGATGAAGTGAGGATAAAGTGCACATCACGCACACACACACACACACACTCACACACACACATCCCAGCACTCAGAGGAGATGAGGTAGTGCTCTGGAGGTCAGAGGCAGGGGGCAAGTCTTAGGTTTCTTTTGATGTGGAGACCAGTGCTATACAAGACAGGGTTTATAAGTTCTTCATTTCTTCCAGAGAAAGGTTCAATACTGTAAGATTGAAGAAGCTTCCTTAAAATACTGGAGGGTCTCACCTGCTGATTCCACGTTTGTTCTCTGTGTGTCTCTGGTGATCCTGTTCCCCATCTGTGTGCCCGTCCCCTGAAGAACGTCTGAATGTCTGATTGGAAACACTGCACCTTTTACTTAAAACAAGGTGGAGGGTCAAATGCTAATAGGACCATGGCCAACGCCATGCTCCCAGTATTAACCTCTGACAAATGTAGTGAAATCATCTTTTCCTTCCTCTTGTTGATCACTACCTGTAGGGAACAGAGGAACAAGCGAGGTATGTTCATCACAGTCTCCAAAAAATGAAATATTAGTAGAGTCCAGAGGGGTCCTAGGAACAAGGGGACCTTCTTTAGAAGCTAGGGCAGAGGCAGAAGGCACATTTCCTGGTGGTAGGTTGTCTTGATTGTGTGAAACTGTCTCTGCCTAATTTTATAAGATAAGGAATTCTTGTAATTGACTACTTGAGTAGCATGAAAATTTAAAACATAAGCTTTTTAGTAGTATTATCACATATTGCAGAGCATGGTTTGGCTTTTTGATATTAATCTGTATGATGAATATATAAAATACTTTTTTTATAGTATCAATATTTGATATAGCATATCAAGACTTCTGAAAAAAGTGACTATTTTCATCTTGGCTTTTGCCCAAGTAAATGTATATTTTATTTTTATTTACAAAATCTGTGTTTAGAGATACATACCAAAATGAATCAAATAGCTAATTGATACATTAAATAGACATTTATATTTGGTTAGGTATCACTTAAAAATTTCACTTCTTGTGGAAGTATATTTGCTAGTTTTACAGAATATTTTAATTTTACATTGGAGGAATATTTTTACTGTGAGAATGTGTATCTCTCTTATGGAATGTGAATCTCACAGAATGTATGTAAAATTCTTTCTCTTTTTTCCATCAAAATTTTATTCTCATCTGACAAGTTTTAGACTACAGAATTTTTATCTCAATCAAAATAAAAGAATTTAAATTTGACTAAGTAAGTATAAACTTGATTAAAAAAGAGAATTCTATAAAGCAATTAATTGAATTTCATAGGAGTTACAACATTTTTATTATGCTCTCATTTTAATCGTGTCTTAAATTGTGGCTTTCTGGACTATATTCCTGTAATACTTCCTAAGGCTGTATTCTACGATTGCAAACTTAGATTGGTGTCCATCATGGTCACCTGTGCTAAAAATACAAAGTCTGATTTCAAAAAAAAAGATATTAAGTGTGAAATGTACCTTGTGAGAACAATCTTATGAGGCAATTCTAGTTGACTACTTAATAGTTTGTTTCTTCCTTTTTTACACATTTTCATGTCATTCCATGTATGACAGCAGAATGCTCTAGTCAGTCCAGTGAAGAGATCATAGAAAAAAGATGGCAGGAAAAGAGGCACCTATGACAACATAACATCTAGATCCTCAAGCAAACATTTTGCCATGATATAACAGGTCTTAGGGGGGAGAAGTACAACCAAACGAGGAAAGAAGAGCATAAATATACCAAAAATATGCATCTTTGATGACACCATGAAGCTGCAGAGTTTCCCAGTGGCGCCTTCCTGATCCTAGTTGATGAAAAAGCTCCCAACACAGAAACAATGTATACACATTCTTCCTTGTAGGAAGCATAAGGAAATTAATTTATCATCCTGACAAGCAATTTCAGAAGATCTTGGTGTTTTCTACTTATAGACAACAGAAAGGACTTTATTATCTTGAGTTAATTCAAAATGCGTTTTCTTAAAGTAATGGGGAAGCAGACACCAGCAATGAACTTGGTTAAATTTTCAATCTATGTTTTTTTATAATGCATAAAATTATAATTCCACAAAAGGATAGAATTGTCCTCTAGATTAGAATATGATCTTACCTACAAATTTGATCCTTTATATAATACATAAAAAAGTTGCTTTGATGAATGATAGAAAAGGATGCAATACTATTTTCATGTCTGACATTTTTTCATTTTCCCTAGTATAAATTGTGTCCTATAATATTTCATCCTGACAATATATATCTGCTGAGTTCATGTTCATCCTCTGAAATATAATTCAAGTTTGGTCTCTAATTGTAGGTAAAATTTTATATTACAATACTTTATATAAAATCCAAATATGTTTCAGCTACTTTTGTTATCTATTTATCATATAGAGATATCATATCATTTCATATCACATATACAGCACATATAGTGTAATGTTGCTTGGCACCTCACTAACATCTCACTATCCATCTCCTCTTGCCTTTTGGTGTCTTTTGCACCTGCATATGGTTTTTATCTTTCGCTCCGTGGTTTAAATATATTCATACAATGAACCAATGCAGATGCCTTAGAGGATTATTCCACATTGGTGTGTATACTCCAGAAGTGTGTACCTACAAACTCTTTGTGATAATTCCTTCAGGGTTCCTACACCATTTTCAATTTTCATGGCTATTGCAGCATATTGGTGTCATCTCTGGTCTCCTAATTCTGGATTCTTATTCTAGGTTTTTTGCTCGGATTTGTCTTGAACCTCCCCCCAATTCACCTGTGCTTAAGAAAACCCCACCTGTTACTATTATTCCATTTCCTAAGACTCAACCTTGATTATCTCCAGCAATGCCCACAGGAAAGTCTTGAGACTACATCTAAGATCTGGATAGTGAGCTGTTAGACCAATAAAATGTTTAAATAGAAATTGGAATTCTTGCATTTGTAACTTTTCCAATGTCTGGAGTTCTTTTCAAGTGCTAGGATATTAGTACACTTTCTTTTGTAAAATATCTGTTTACATTTTCCCATATTTCAAATGCCTTTTGTTTATTTATTGTTAACTTGTAAAACTGCTTTACATATTCTTCATACAAGTCATTTATCAGGTATGTACTTTTGAAATACATTCTGCCACTCTGGGAGTTATCTTCATTTTGGTAACACAACAAAATTTAACTCTCTGCTTTTAAAAATCATGTTTTTTAAGAATAATTAAGGGAATTTTACATACTTGTTTTAGTATTTTCTTTGTCCTATATAATAAATCTTTGCCCAACTCAAATTTTTAAAATTTTTTACATATTTCTTAAAATCTTCTAGAAATATTATGGTTTTAACTCTAAGGTTTTGGTATATAACTCAATTAGAGACCTTCTTTTTTTAAATGTGGGTAAGTTAAGTACAGTTTTATGTGCCGCCTAACAACACTGTGGTCAACGACAGACTGCGCATGTGAAGGTGACCCCATATGATTATAATGCAACTGAAGAATTTCTATTGCCCGTGAATAACAGCCGTTGTAATGTCTCAGCACAACACATTACTCGCTTGTTTGTGGTGATGCTGGTGTAAACAAACCTTAAACAAACCTACTGCGCTGCAAGTCATTAAAAAGTACAGCACATACAATCATGCATAGAACATAATATTTGATAATAATTATAAATGACTATGTTATGGAGTTTACATAGTTACTAAACTATAATTTTTTTTGTTATTTTAGTGTATTCTTTCTACTTAGAAAAAATAAACTGTAATACAGGCATAAGCACATCCCTCAGGGAGTATTCCGAAAGAAGGCATTGTTATCATAAAAGATGATGGCTCCATGCACGCTCTTGCTGATCTTGACCCTATTACGTTGGCCTAAGGATTAATGTGTGTGTTTCTGTCTTAGTTAGGAGGAAGAAAGGTTAAGAAGTTAAAAATTATTAAAAATTTATAAGAGAAAAAAACTTATAGAATATGGATATAAAGAAAAAAGATTTTTATATAGCTGTGCATTGTGTGTGTATTTTTAAAACTTTGAAAATAATAAAAGTTAAAAATATTTCTGAATGTATATGAATCGTGCCCTGTGATTGCACCAATGTACATAATTATGATTCAATAAAATTATTAAAAAATAATAATAATTAAAAAGTAGTTTACATAGTAAAAAAGTTATAGTTAGGCAAGTTCAATTTATTATTAAAAATATTTCTTATAAATTTAGTGCAGCCTACATGTACAGTGTTTATAAAGTCTAAGGTGGTGTACAGTAATGTCCTAGGCCTTTGCATTCACACCCCTCACTTACTGGCTCAGTTCTGCAGGATTCATTCATGATACCCTGTCTAGAGTACTGTCTTTCTCTTTCATACTGTATTTTTACTGTACTCTTTTTTATGTTTAGGTATGTTTAAATACACAACTACTTCCTATGGTTTTATAATTGCCAGAAGTATTCAGTACAGTAGTAAAATGCCCTGTTGTTTTTGGTCTGGGAGCAGTTGAAGTGCCATATAGCCCAGGTCTGTGGTAGACTGTACTACTCAGGTTTATATAAATACATTCTAAAATGATTACACAACAACAAAATCACCCAATGACACATTTCTCAGAGTGTATCCTCCTTGTTAAAAATACATGACTATAGTGAAGATGATTTCCTTTCATATTAATATTGTTGAAATGACTAATTTTTCAATTGAATTTTTCTTAGCATCTTTGTAAAAAAAAAAAAGGTGACATATCTGTATAGTTCTATTTCTGGGCTCTCTTTCTCATTCAAATAACCTCTGTGTCTATCCTTACACCAAGCATTAGGGCAAGGCTAATAACACGGCAGTAAGTGCCAGTGGACTTCCTTCACAGCTAAGACCACAAGAGAGTCTAATCTGCCATCTTAGCCCTTAAACTTATGTCTATAAATTTATCAATATTTCAATTTTTCTTCATTATTTGCCTTTATTGAAACCAGCTCTTTCTCTGATTCTCTTTCAATGATTAAATAGCCCTATCTTTTCAGGTGACTTACTTAATCTGTGATCTTAGCTCTTTGATGGACTTTGAGAAAATCAAACATTTTGTTGATTATTTGGCTTTTCTTCACTGGTAAAGTGGAAGTAGCATTCTTTGTGGCTTTCTATGCCAATTTTGTTAACTTTAAGATGCTTATTAGACATAAAAATGTAGAAGCTTAGTAAGTGTACTGTATTTATTAGTCAGAAATTCAGGACAGTAGTCCAGCCTTGAAATATAAAATTGTAAATTATCCTCAATTAATGATATTAAGAAAATGATGCAATTACCAAGGATATTAGTATAGACAGAAGGTTGAAAAGGTCCATGGACTAAATTTTTGAGTCCTCCAGTGTTTATGATACACAGGGATATTATAAAGGAGCAACAGGAGAAATGGAAAGAAAATGAGAAGACTGAAAAAGAGAAAAATAGAAAAGTATGATGTGCTAGAATGTTGAGTGATGACCATATTCAAGTGAGAAATGATCAATTTTGTCAAATCCTGTTGCCAAGTTAGATTAGGCAAGGATGAAAAACTGATCACTGGGTTTAGTATTCTAGTGTTTAATGCTGACATTGGTCTATGTTGTCATGGTGCCCCAGGTGGTATGACTGAATAATAATAATTTTCAGATGGAAAATAAGAAACAAAAAAATGGAATCAAATATGTGTTTTGAATTTCTGCTGAGAAGAAAAAGAGAGCAAAAGGGTGGAGAAATTCCTGGAGAGAGATTTACACACAGAAATATTATATAGTTGTGAGGGTTATGAGAATGATCGTATAGATCATGAAAGACAGATGCTGCATGTGAGAGAGAAAAACATTTCTGGAACAAAATTTTTGAATGGAAGAAAGCGATGCAATACAACAAAAGAATGGAAGTTTGTCCCTTGCTAGGAGCAGATATAACTTACACCAAAGACCAAGAGACAGAGTATATAGACATAGACACAAATAGAGCATAGGTATATAGACAGAAGCTCCAGAGTACTATCTCGTAATTGCTTCTATTATTTAATTGAAAACAAAAGGAAGTTTATCAGCTGATAATTAGGGAAGGGAAGGATGTTTTGTATGTTTAAATGAGGAAGAAAAAATGTGATAATTCAGTAGGAAAATGAAAAAATAGTCAGGTTTGGGAAAGATATTATAACTACTTCGTGGGCATCCAAATCAAGTTCAGTTAGTGGCCACTGGTCTAAAGTTAGGGCGATCAGCATGACATTGTGTCATTCTCTGGCCATGAAATGGATGAAGAGTGGATAGGATAGTATATCAGCCAGGGGAGTTCTAGTAGGCAAGACATGAGAAGAATTAAAGGATTATACAAGGCAATGATATAATTTATTGACCATGAAATTTAAGGTAGAAAAGCATAAACACTAAGAAATGAGATCCATAGTGACACAAAAAATAATAGGGTCAATAAATTACAAGAAGCTGAAGAAAATGAGCTTTAGAGTATTTACTTTTCTAATACTTTAAAGCCAATCTTTTTGTTTCTATCCTATCTTATAGATATCATACTTATATGCTGCTTCCTTTATTTTTTAAAGAGGTCAGTTATGAATAGAGTAAACATAAGAAAACTTTTAATGTTCTAAATGTATTATGCCTTTCTTTTTTCAGTTTTCATTAAAATCTCCATAATTTTATTTATATAGAATTTCCATTTCAAATTAAGAATTTAGTTCTATAATTCATATTTCATTATGTTTTTCAATAAACAAGAATGTTAGACTTTTCTCACTTATGCAGAAAATATCTTAGAAACAGAAAATCTGCCTCTACCTAGCTCACTGTTAAAAAAATTAATTTCATTTTACTCTAAAGTACACACAGCTCATACAACTATTCACTAGATATACTTGCACTTAGGTTTTATTATTTATAAGACAGTGATTCATTTTTCTCTTAGGAATTGTGGCTATCAGTAAGAAGGAGCATATCTTCAAGTGGAAATATTCAAAGAAATATTGCTTAGTTTTAAAAAATGTATATAGAATTTTATGAAGCTTATAAAAGGAGGGGTTAAAAATATAGGGGAGATATGACTAGTCATTCCTCAGGAACCCTGAGCACTTGAGAAAAGATAAGATCATTTAAAAAAGGCACAAACAAAGGTGAAAAAAATTAATGTTTGAAAGGAAATAACTTTCTTTTCCTAATAGGTGAAAAAAGAATGTTGGGTGTAAATGAAATCAAGTGTTCTTTTTTTGGGTAATAGATTGATTGTGACCCTGTAAGATAACATTGACATTCTCTGCAAAATAAAAGATAATTTCAACCTCTATAACGAAAGTTTAGTGTAGGGGATGAGGTTGTGAGGAGAGGAGAGAATTTTGAAAAAGTGAAGATGGAGAATAAAAGGACAATCAAATAAAAAAAGTATAACTAATAGATGTATAAGTAGAGTGAAAAAGCACTCTAAGTTTGAATTTATGGATTTGTACTATGCATCAAGTCAATGTGGCAGCTGTGTGAGTTACATACAAGGAATACTCTGCAGGCCAGGTGCAGAAATGGATTTGGTATAGGGTAAAAACTGGGAAAAAACTCATTCGAGTATTGAAGGTATACTTCATGAGTTAGACAAAGGATAATGAGGTGAGGCTGCTAAGAATATTAGCAAGAAATGGCATTAAGTGGTATATTCTAGAGATGGCTAAAATAGAAGTAGAGTTTGATAGATTAAAAACAAAAAAGACGAATAAGTCAGTTATAATTAGCAGGAAAAAAAGGGTAGAGACAGCATGTGGAAGAGGAAATTAGAAAAATAGGGAGTAACATCTATCTGAAATTTGAACTCGCTTCCCATTTTTGTTCATATTTTCCACCAATTTTATTGTCATCCTATAAGCACTCATCCTTCTGCAATGCCATGAGATGAATATTTCTTGTATCTATTAAATTTTCATTTTATCATAGCTGCTGACAGTAAAATAAAAATATACTCTAAATCTTTGAAGATGTTTAATAATCTGAAATCAAATTTATCAATTTAATATTCCTGATGTATACGTTCAAATATAAATATTGATGTTTGGATCATTCAGATATGTTTTAGGAAAAAAATATAGAGAAAATGGGCAACTTAATTTTATTGTATATGAACCAAATTTCTAATAAGGGAATTATAAATTGCTACCTATTTTTCTCATGTTCACTTATCTTTGGATAAAGACTTCATTTGTTTTAATCAGCTGAATTTAAGATACAAAGACTTAAATTTCGACCTTTTATTTTTTGCATGGTGTGCTAGATTGTCAATTTTATTGAGCCTTGTATTTGCTACAAGCTTTTTTGTTCAGTTTATAAAAATGCTTTCACATTAAATGGTTTATTCAAAAGCAAATAACAGCAGGGACACAGTGCTTGGTGATTTCTCTTAAATTTAGTCATCTTTTACCCTAAATGAAAAATGTATTTTTAAAAATCAGAAGAGGGTTTTAAAAAATATTAAATTAATTTTTGCTTAATTTTGATCATACAGATGAACCTAATGGCATAACATGTTGATTGCTAATAAAGTCATTTAATATTCTACACATCTACATATTTATCAGTTCTAAGTGCAGTCTAGCAATCAGCAATATCCCCATGATAACTCTCCTGTGGTGCTTTGTAAGATAATATAATGCCTGATGAGCAGGAAGCCTCTCTCCACCAAGAAGCAGTCAGCTCTCAGTTGTGATACTCAGGAAATGAGCTCACCCTGCCGCCTCCGCTGGTGGAGTCAGCGAAGAACAAGGGCACCTCTGGGACAAAGAAAACACCGAAGAGGTCTGATCATCTAAAGGAGATTTTCAACCCTTTCCAAAATATTTTTAAAATATGAAACAGATTTCTAGGCTCTGATTAATAATATATACTTAGCATTAAAAATCCTCTTTCAATGAAATAGTCTTGTAATTTTAAAAGTAGGGGTTTTGCCACTACGACACTTCAACAAAGACATCTGTACCAAAATGTTTATTGCAGCCCAATTCATACGTGCTAAATCATGGAAGAAGCCCAAGTGCCCATCGACCCATGAATGGATTAATAAACTTTGGTACATGTACACCATGGAATATTATGCAGCCTTAAAGAAAGATGGAGACTTTACCTGTTTCCTGCTTACATGGATGGAGCTGGAACATATTCTTCTTAGCAAAATATCAAGAAAAATATCCAATGTACTCAGCCCTACTATGAAGCTAATTTAAAGTTCCCATATTAAGACTATACCCCAACTGTAGCACAAGAATAAGGGAGGGAGGGAAGGAGGTAGGTTGGGATTGAGGGAGGGTAATTGGTCGGGCCACACCTACAGTGCATCTTAGAAGGATACAGGCAGAACTTACTAAATGCAGTATACAAATGTCTTCATACAATAACTAAGAAAATGCCATGAAGGCTATGTTAAACAGTTCGATGAAAACATTTCAGATTGCATATGAAACCTGCACATTGTACCCCTTGATTGCACTAATGTATGCAGCTATGATTTAATAATAACAAAGAAGAGAGAGAGAGAGAGAGAGAGAGGCTTAGGGAGGCAATGAGAAAACAAACCCAATTGACACCTGACTCCATAGAGGGTCAGATTATTGTAAAAGACAAATTAATCCCTCAAGCGACCCCAGACATTCCAAGAAAACTCCAGAAATTGGCTATAGTCCCAGACCATAACCTGGAGAATCTTCTGAAAATGGCCACTACGGTCTTTTGTATCCGAGATCTGGAGAGTAAGGAGAAAAAAGAGAGAAAGGAACAGAAAAGAATGACAGCTCTAGTAATGGCACTCTGACAAATGAGCAACCTTCAGGGGCAGAGGGAAACCATAGGAGCAAAAAACAAGTGCTTCCATTGTGGTCAGACTGGCCACCTCAGAGAAGATTGCCCCCAGCAGTACCATTGGCTGGATAAGCCACCTGGCCCCTGTCCAGAATGTAAGAGTGACCCCTGGAGGGTGGCCTATCCCCAGAGGCAAAGGTCTCCTGGGACAGTGACCCCATTGGAGCCAAACTGGACTGAGAGTGCCCAGGGCAAATTCTCATGGCTCCAGCTTGTGTCATCACCCCTCAAGAGCCCCAGGTTTGCCTTATAGTGGAGCGCCAGGAGAAAACATTTCTTTTGGACACCGGAGCAACCTTTTCTGTACTTCTCTCTAATCCTGGTCTTTTATCTCCCAAATCCATAAGTATACAAGGGGTGTCTGGACAGCTGGTTACCAAATTTTTCTCCCAGCCTGTAAGCTGCAATTGGGATGACTTGCTGTTCTCTCATGCCTCCCTAATCGTCCCTGAAAGTCCTGCTCCCTGTTTGGGGAGGGACATACTAACTAAAACAGGAACTTTTCCCTCCTGGAGATCTAGTCACGATCAAAACTCTTCCCTCTAGTTCACCTTCCCTGACCCCCATCTTGGGAAGCCCCGTTTCCTGTTATCTTGTCTTCTTCTACTGTTAAAGTTACAGGAGTTGATTCCTGCATACATCATTCATGAGTAAAGTCCTGGAACCCTCCATCTTCAACGGAGGCAGGGAATGAAGACAGCCAACCACACAGACCACCTACACTTGTGAGCCAAAAGAAAGTTTGAAGTTATTATTCAGGAAACAGCAAGAAAACCTAATATGGTTTTGTTTTAGCATCACTGAATAAGTGCTTCTGACCTGACGCTGTTCTACCTTTGCCTATTGTTGATTACACTAATCAGATTTATGTTTTCCAGAAATGCCATCAAGCCACACGCAATAAAGATGATTCCAGTCCATGAACCCCTGTATCACTCTCCCTCCGGAGAAACCCTAACTGCTCGCTTCTATCATCGCCCGATTCAGCAGGAAGCAGTTAGATCGAGTCTTCACCCCTTTTCCCTAACAGCAGTTAGAGTTTCTACTCGA